>JAIUZE010023737.1:0-18733 GCA_022085475.1 Heliosperma pusillum | reverse complement strand
TAATTTCTAACATGTGCGAAATAATAATATAATGAAAAGCTTTTAATTAAATAATTTACTTATTAAAATTTCCCACTTGCTAAATATTACAAAACAAGATATAATAATAACAATAAACTCAAAAACCGTCACAAGCCCAAGGAGGGCTCACGGGTCATGCTGGACCGGGATTGGACCGGGCCTGGACTGGGCCCACGGGCCTGGTTTGGGCCGGTTTTGGTCAACAAATTCTAAAACCGTTTCTTAATATTTCCCGCATGCTTAACATATTTAAAACCCGTCAAAACAACAACAAAACAATCAAGTATCGACACAAGCCCAAAGGCCAAATCACGGACCAACCCAGACCGGGTCTGAACCGGCCTGAACCGGGCCTGAACCGGCCAGAATCGGCCTGGTTTGGGTCGGTTTCTCAGCCACCTTACACGGCCACCATTAATCAACAACCCAAATTTATTTCTAACATGTTTTAATTAACAACCATCCAATTTAACAACCAATTCATCCATCATTCATACAAAAATTATGATTATGAACAAATCATCCAACATGTCAAAAACATTAAACATGTTAAAAACTCATAACTCTTCATAATAATAACAACCTAGCATGTTACTACTTAAAACCGTAAATAACAAAAACAACATAAAAAGTATGTGACATTAATTCGTCGAGTAACTCGGTAATCGTTACCTTAGCTAGCACAAAACCATGTAGCACCAAAATAAGAACTAAAAACCCGTCTACTAATCTTCTTCTAAAATATACGAGTCACCAAACTCGTCTTCATAATCTTCTCCTATAAGAAATGACAAAAATAACTTTATTAGAATTAAAACTTGATTTCAACAATTAAAGTTTTGAAAACGATTTTGTCGGAATTGAAAATAAAACGTACATGGAGATGAAGAGCGGAGAGGAGACTCTAGAAATATAAATTAGGACGGATTTGAACAAGTAACGAAGGTTTTGTGACGATTTTGCTCAAGAACGATCAAGAACGATCAAGAACACGAAGAACGATTATGATTATATTAAAGAAGGTATTAATTAGATATTAAGTTGATTTATTGTAAAATGAAAAGATAGTTAGTGAGTAATGGGGGAGGGGAATGCCGTGTAAATATAGGGGAATAATGGAGTCGGGTTTTGAAATTGTTGTTACGGGATTGACTCGGGTTTTATAATTATATTATGGTAATTGTTTAGATATTATTAGATATTAAGTTAATTTAATCAAATATCTAGATATTATTTAGATCTTATGTTATTGTAATCAAAAGAAAGAAAATATTTAATCCTAAGAGGAGGAGGTGGAATAGGCGTGTGAAATGGGTAGAAATCGGGTCTGTTTTTAAGCGATTAATTTTAAGTTGACAGATCGATAAAGTTACAAATATCTTAGATATTATTATTAGTTTAATCAAAAGATCAAAAGATCTAATATGAGTGGAAAATAGGTGACATGGGCGTGTGACTCATGCAAGAGTCGAGTTTCGAGTTTGTTTCGGGACTTAAGTTGACTCGGGAATAGTTAAATGACGTTCGGGTTTAAACCGTAAAACCTTCTCTTTAATTCCGAATAAATTCAAAATAATTATATTAAATTATCATAAATTCAAATAAATCTTAATAAATTCAAATAAATTAAATATATTATTTTTCAAATATAATTTCGGTCTTTCAAATTACGGGTTGTTACAATAGTGATCTTTTCTAGTTGATTGATTCAACTTCTTGTAGTCAATGCACATACGCCATCCCGTCACAATCCTTTTGGGGATGAGCTCATTCTTTTCATTCTTGACTACTGTTGTTCCTCCTTTCTTGGGAACAATTTGGATAGGGCTAACCCATTTTGAGTCAGAAATTGCATAGATTATGCCAGCATCTAGCAATTTCATAACTTCAGCTTTAACTACTTCTTACATGTTTGGGCTAAGATGGCGTTGACCTTGAACACAAGGTTTTTGACCTTCTTCTAAGTTGATTCTATGCATGCAAAAGTCGGGGCTTATGCCTGTTAAATCTTCAAGTTTATAGCCTATTACCTTTTTATGTTTCCTCAAAACAGCAATAGTAAGTTTAATTGATTTTCATCTAGGAGAGCACTTACTTTGACCGGGCAATATTCAGACTCATCTAAAAAAGCATATTTTGGATTTGAGGGAAGAGGTTTAAGTTCAGTTTTATGTACTTCTGCCTTGGCAGGAGCATCAATTAAGCTTATGAACTTCTTAACTTCTTCAGGCGGTATCTCTTTACCAGTCAAGTCCCTTTCCAGCTCACTGATCTCAAAATTGTCGTTCTCAGAGATATCCTCTAACAATAAAATTGCTTCTAAAGGATCCTCAATTATTGATGGATACAGAGATTCATCAATGATTGAGTCGACAATGTCAAGAAAACAGCAAGGCTCTTCAAGCATAGGGCTCTTCATCGCACTGTTTAAGTTGTAGGTGACTTTATCATCACCTACTTCTAATGTCAATTTTCCATTCTTGACATCGATTACTGCTCCCGCAGTGTGTAGAAATGGCCTTCCTAGAATGATAGGGATTTGCGAATCTTCGGCCATATCTAACATTATAAAATCGACCGGAATGAAAAACTTCCCTACTCTAACAGGTACATCTTCTAAAACTCCCATAGGTTGTTTTAGAGAACGATCTGCCATTTGCAGGGTGATACTTGTGCATTTCAGAATTCCCATATTCAATTTTTCGCAAATGGAATATGGCATAACGCTTACCCTAGCACCTAGATCGCATAAAGCTTTATCAATAGTGTAGGTGCCTATAGTGCAAGGTATAGAGAAACTACCAGGATCCTTTAACTTAGAAGGGGACTTATTTTGCAATAACGCACTGCATTCAGCGGTGAATGCGATGATTTCAACATCATCTAGAGTCCTCTTCTTTGTTAAGATATCCTTCATGAATTTTGTGTAAGAAGGGATTTGAGTGATTAATTCAGTGAAGGGAACCATTACTTGGAGGTTTTTGACAACTTCCATGAATTTACCGAATTGGGTTTCCTTATGATTTCTCCTCAAACGTTGGGGAAATGGAACTTGAATTTTGATGGGTTCCTTTTCAAGTTCATCCTTTTTTTTCAGTTTTGTCTTCCGCTTCCTTAGCGGTGGATGGTTGGGTTTCTTTTTGGCTTTCTACTGGTGAAGGCTCAACTGTTGGTTCTTTGGGTTGCTGAGGTTCCGTATAAGTGGTACCACTCCTAAGGGTGATAGCACTTGCGGTGTCCCTCGGTTGTTCACCATGAGGTGGGAGTTGACCTTGTTTTCTTTGGGTAATAGAGGTAGCCAATTGGGCCATTTGAGTTTCAAGCATCTTGATGGCAGCATCTTTAGCTTGATCACTCTTTTGAAATTGAGCAAACATTGAATCCTGTTTTTGAACAACTTGCAGAAGCATGGATTCAATTTTGCTCAAACTTGAGTCATTTGGTTGGCCTTGAATTTGAGGTGGTTGGTGTTGAGGTTGATTTTGGTAAGGTTGGTTGAAGTTAGGTTGGAATGAAGGTCTCTGATTTTGAAAACCAGGTGGATTGTAAGGCTTTTGTTGGTGTGGTATGAATGGTTGTTGAGTTTGTTGGTGGGGATTTTGAACATTGGTACTTTTGTAGGACAAAAACGGGTGGTTTTTTGTGTTTTCGTTATAGAAGTTTGAGAAAGCGTTGCCTTGCCTATATCCTTGATAGGCATTGACTTGCTCTATTGAACTTCTACATTCTTGAAAAATATGCCCTCCAATCCCACATGTCTCACATACCACTACGTGGTTAGTGACGTTGATATGTTCCTTGGATTGGGAAGAGCTACCTACTTGTTGCTGCAGAAGGGCTAATTGGGCTTCCAGGAGTGCTACTTTACTTGAATCATCCTGCTTGGCTTTGAGCGGTATAGCACGCGAGTTGCTATACTGAGAATCGTGGATTGCCATTGACTCGATAGTCGCACTAGCTATCTCAACATCGATTTGATCGAAACGACCATTGTTTGCGGAATCGAGGATACGACGCGATTCGCCACAACAACCGTTATAGAATGTGATAGCCAGGAACCATGAATCAAGGCCATGATGAGGGCATTCTCTTTGTAATTCTTTGTACCTTTCCCATGCCTCATAAAGGCTTTCGTCGCCCCTCTGACGGAATCCAGTAATTTGACTTCGTAAGAGTGCGGTTCGTTCTGGTGGGAAGTACTTTTGATAGAAAGCAAGAGCTAGACCATCCCAGTCGACTATTCCTAAGGCAAATCGGTCAAGACTATTGATCCAGAGTTTTGCCTTTCCTCTTAAAGAGAAGGGAAAGAGCATTTCCCTAATCTGTTCTTGGGATACTCCAGTTTGTCTAATCGTGGAGCAATAGTCACAGAAGTTTTGGATATGAAGGTTAGGATCTTCTGTGGCATTGCCACCAAATTGATTTCTTTCTATTAAATTGATGAAGGCAGGTTTGAGTTCGAAGTTTTGAGCTGTAATTTGAGGTGTAGCGATACCCTTTGGAAGTGTATCTGCAGTGGTTTTAGAATGGTCGGAAAGTCGAACCATTTTTGCTTGCGAAGATGAAGATGGAATGTTGGTTGAAAGTTGATTGATTTTTTGAAATGGGGATGAGAATGGATCTTCTTCTCCTTCAAGATTAGGTAAGATATCCGATTATTTCTCACGAATACGATCTAAACTTGAAATGTCAGAAGCTTTTGAAATTTCGTTGAATAGCTTTAATTTCCTACGCAAAGGTCTTTCTAGTTCGGGGTCCAAAGGAATAGGGGTCCCTAGTCTAGAAGATCTGGGCATAAGATAGAAAAGCTAAGATGAAAAATCAAGAGAGGTCTGAAGGAATTTGAGTTCCTAAAGACTAGATAAAACTAATCGTGATTAAAATCACAATAAAAGGAAAACTAAACCGTGCTCCTCGGCAACGGCGCCAAAATTTGATCGTGTGTAACACCCAGAAATGTACCCTATTTTTCTAGTAGAAATATTTTACGAAATCTTTTCAGCAAATTTAAGTTTTAATTTATAATTTTATGTTCCGAGTCGAATTTAGAATTTCCGAGTTCGTATTTGGAATTTGGTGAGATTTCATGAAAATCCGTCTTAAGGCGAGTTTGAATTTTTCTGACCGTTTGAGTCGGAGTTTGACTTTTATTACCTTTTGAGTCGAGTTTGACTTTTCTTGACTTTTGAGTCGAGTTTGACTTTTCTTGACTTTTGAGTCGAGTTTGACTTTTCTTGACTTTTGAGTCGAGTTTGACTTTTCTTGACTTTTGAGTCGTTTTTGACTTTTGTTGACTTTTGAGTCTTCTTTGACTTTTCTTGAATTTTAAGTCGTCTTTAACTTTTCTTGACTTTTGAGTCGTCTTTGAATTTTCTTGACTCTTAAGTCGACTTTGACTTTTGTTGACTTTTCCCCATAAATATCTCATACTCCCTTAATCTTTTTCATTCACCACAAACACAAACTCATTACTTCTTCCTTAAGCAAAAATCCAAACCCTTATTTCCCTCTTTGAATTCGATCTTTGAATCACCGTATCTCCTTCGTTTCTTATTGGAATTCACGTAAGTTCGTCTCATTCTTCCCCTCTTACCTTCCTCTATCCGTATTGGTACTAAAATTACCGTCTTTCTCGCTTTTTAAATTATCCGTCTTTCTCAAGGTGAATGATATTCATCTTTTATTATCTAATTGTATGTAGGTGGAGACTAGGAAAGCTTAGTAACCGTTTAAAGACGCGTAAAGGTAACGGTGAAAGGTTACTCGGTATCATTTACGTGTTTTGCATGCTTTATATTCTAGAGATCGTATTTAGAATATGATTAGAAGCTTAGGAATCATGTTATGATTTATGATTGTTGTTATTTGATGATTGTTGATGATGAATATTGATTGTTGATAATTATTAGAAGTGAATTAGGAGATTTGAAAATGATAGGATTGGTGTTTGTTGTTCTCGGGTGGAATGGGGTTCCTGGCCGAAGGACCGGCAGCCGGTTCAGTGCCCGGCTGGGAATTTCCTGCACCGACCCTTTTACGTAGAATGATCATATCTCCTTCGTTACTTGCTTGTTTTGGGCTTGTGACCACTCGTTGAAACCGTAAAAGGATAAGCTATAACCTCGACTTAGAATTTCTGCATTTCCATATCTAGAACTATAGTTATGACCATTTGAAGTAGACCCTTGTTTTGATACCGGGCCGCCTCCCTCTTGACCGGCCTGAAAAACACTACCTTGGTTTCTATGATTTTTGGTTTTTGGCCTTGTTCTCTGACCGCCCCCGCGGGCCCCGTCCCCCCCATGACCGTCCTAGAACCCGTCCTGTGTTCTTTTTTTTTAATCTAAAACTCGATTTATAATATTCGCAATGATCGTTTTACGTATAATTTTACGTAGAGTCTTATAATATTCACGTTTGGTATATATATTTTATTCGCTTGTATCACACAATGTTTTGTGACGGTTTTCGATATGTCCCACTTTGAGTCGGTTTTTTACAAAGAGTCAGTTTGAAGCACTATTTTTGTCTCTTGTGCTTTGTACTCTCATTCCCTTGGCTACCTTCCCGTTCGTAAGGCTGGAATGTCGAACGGAGAGGTATCCTATTGCTTAAATGCATGTGTTAGTGGGCATACGACGACGTTGTTGGGAGTTGAACGCATTGCGTTGATCGACCCGGCCGTCAAATGTTGTGTACTTGCGAGGTGGTGTTATTTGCATGTAGCGTACCGCTTGTTATGAGGCTTGCGCTCTTTTCCTCCTCTTTCGTGAATTGATCTACCGAATTTGGGGTACTCGGCATTTGCTTTGTAAGACCGAGTCTTGGATGGCTAACGCTTTATCGCATGTCGAATTCGGAAATGTGATTCCGAGAATCCTGGCCAGTTTTAGATTAGGAGCCGTTTAATTATCCGTGCTACCAGGAGGAAATTAGTCTACATATAAACGAACTTGTCTCGAATCGTGTATGAGTTCAGGACAACGCCCTTTTATCCCTTGATGCCTTTTATCATACGTGCCAGTACAACTTGCTATGCGTTTCATTTTACCTGAGAGGTTGTCGCTTGTGGTCTTGTTCTTTGAATGGTGATTTCCATGAGTGATTCAATGGTCATCTGCATTATTGGACACCGTCATGTCTTGGTTCTAATGATGATGATATTTGAATTTATTGTGATCATCGCATGACTTGACTGGTTTGTCTGTCGAGTCTCAATCTTATCAATCTTATACCGCTAACGGTGAGATGCAAGCCCTAGTGAGTGTATTCGGTTGCCTAAGAGTGTCTTCCCCGAGTCTTTGAATATCATGATGGATTCGGCTTTGTGCCTCTTATGTTCTTATCATTATCTATAGAATTGCCTATCTATTCTTATCGTATCCCACATGTATATCTATATATGCATGCTCTACTTTTGTATTTCCTTCTATGTACGTTTAATGTGATATGGCTGGGAGAACCCGGAGTTACTCCCCACTGACTGTGGCATTCATGTTTTTCATGGATGAACAGGTTGCTTGCAATGGATGACTTTTTGGCTATGATATTTTGGGGTTCGGGTGTGAGCTAGCGGGCGTTGTCCCTGGATGAAATACCTCTAGACGTTGTTTAGCTAGTTGCTAATTACTTTGTCTTTTGTTAACACTTTGAGAGACTACGTCTCTTGTGGTATTTTTATTTAGTTTGTAATATTTTGACACTCCTCGTATTTTTCTATCTTGCATGTATAAAGGTTTTCAAAATACCGTATTTTCCGCTATATAATTCACATGCTTGTATGTTTTATATTTCCGCATTCGCGAGGGTTGTCACAGTTGGTATCAGAGCTTTATCGCTCCCGACGCACACACGTGAACCCTAACTTAAACTACTTGACCTTGAAATAATAAATGAGAGATGGGTAGACTTAAGGACCTAAGTTGGTAGTCTTTGGTGTGCTTGATGTTTGTTAGGTTCTAACTTGTTTGTTGATTGTGTTGAGTGATGTTATGTTTGTTTGTATCTACCATCTTGAGGTGGATTATGTGTTACCTAGAAGAAGTATCCTCTACCGAAGGTTTGAAGATTGACAAGCCTAATTGAAGTGTATTTCTTCCTCATCGATGATTTCTCTCGTCCTTAATGTATCATGCTCTCTTCCTTCTATCTAAGTGCTTCTTTCTCTTCTAACTTGTTTGCCTCTTGAAAATTACTCTTGATAGTTCCTCCATCTTACCATTGGTATCCTTACCTTCCTCTTGTAACGTTTTTGTGGATGCCATACCCATTTGTTTGTGGTATATTATACTTGGTCGGAAGAACTTTGAATTTTGTGGAATATTAGTGTTTGCTAGAATGAATTTGTGATTTGAGGAAAATGGTGTAGATCTAAATTCACCCTATAATGATGATTGTTTGTAAATCTAAGGAAAGGTAGTAAGATAAGTTTGATGATTTTAATGCTTGATGCTTGTCATGACTATTGTGTGGACAGTTCATGGTTTTTAATGGTGTAAGGTTGAATGAGTTTACTATGACTTCTTAACTCATTAGTAATTTAGTCTTTTGGACTCAGAAGTTTAGTATTGTTTTGAAGACCATGCTTATGATAGGTCTAATTGGTGTAAATAAGAAGTTTTAAATGATATCTTGAGGTGCGAAATACTTTTGAGGTTAAGTGACGTCTTGTGGTTTCCTATTGTGTGTTTGTGAGTATAAGCTTGGTGGAAAAGCATTTGGCTATAGTTCTTGGATTAAAGGATGTGATCTTATCTTACGGTATCGGAGACTCGTTTGGAGTAGGAAGGTTTCGTTGTAAGTTGAACCATATTACTTGAGGATTATGATATGAGGTATGATGGAAATACCTTGGGACGTAAATGATGATGTTTGACGTGAGGTTGTACTTTGTTATTAATGAACTCGTGGGATATGATGTTGATAATGACGTTTTGTTCGGTGTTCTACCTTGTGGTCGTAGGAGTTGAAAAGAGATTAGTATGGAGAATTCCTTATTGGTTCTTCGGTTTTTGAAACCTTTGAGAGCGTGTCAAATTTTGGAATTTAGAGAATGTTACTATACTTGAGTTGCAATTCCGCAATTGGGAATCCGTGTTATATGAAGGGGCGGATAAATTGGGTTGTAATCGATTTGTTAAAACTAGGTGTACCTTACTTTGATGATTGTGGTACGATGGTCCCTTCTAAGAGACCTTTGCTTGGGATGAGTTGCTTTACTATCACCCTAAGTCTGAAAGGAGAAACTTTGTGGATTAAATCTTAAACCCTTACTCGTGCCATTATTCCTTTTCATTTCCATTCTTGAATGTTTTTGTCAAGATTGATCTTTAAGAAATTACAAGCTCGTACTTTCTTTCTTACTCAGATATTTTCATAACTCTACTACCTGCTTTGTCTTTTCCTTGACCTCGTTATTTTCAGCGCTCCTCTCTTGTAATCTTGTGCCTTATTTATTCTCGTGTTCTCCTTGAGATTCCGTATCGTTTTCTATCTTGTTGCTGCTTCATCTTCCCTCTAGTGGATTGGATGTCTCGTTTGTTCGGCTTAGAGAATCAATGTCATGTATTTTGGGATTCTTTAGCTAGAATATATTTCTTTGGATTGGGTCAATTTCATGTTGTATTTGATCATGGGAAATAGGACTTAAGCTCTGGGATTGATCCTAATAGTGATGATGTATCCTCTCTTGGTGGCTTTAGTTTTTCGAGTTTGATGTGGTGTGTTAATTCGAAGTTCAAGTTTATTGGAATTATAGTTGTTTTGTTTATTATCATAATAGTTACCTTGGAGACCATTTGGGGATTAGATGTCTGT
Organism: Heliosperma pusillum; assembly: GCA_022085475.1. NCBI lineage: Eukaryota > Viridiplantae > Streptophyta > Magnoliopsida > Caryophyllales > Caryophyllaceae > Heliosperma > Heliosperma pusillum. Next base: position 8,896 of record JAIUZE010023737.1, on the reverse strand, counting down.
AAATGTTGGATTCTAAAAGAGACCTTGCTTTGGTAATTAAGATTGGTCACCATATTTTGAGGAATATTTTCATAAGTGAAGATCGATGCATCTTGAGTTATAGTTGAGCTGGATGATTTGAATAGTTGTATCATCGCCATGTCCTTGGCCATATAGGACTTGGAATTTGTAATTGATCTCTCTTGAGGTTTTGATGGTTTGTAAAAGAGAAAGTTCTTTAAGTTTAGGATATTAAGCCTTGAAGTACTTTGAATCGAAGAATTGGAATGGTGAGCCCATTCATCTTATGATTGGTGGTAATTATGCTTTTCTAGATATAATTATTTATGCTTGTGGATTTGAGTGTAATCATTGACTGGACTAGGTATGTTCGCATACATTTAGGAATCTTTCATGTGGATTATTTAATTGTGGATTTTCCCTTGTCGATAGACCTTAGTTAATGCTAGTTGGATACTAGATATTCGGGTTCGTAGTTTGACCTGATGATTGTTAAGGATTTTGTAGAAGCTAATGATTGAAAGCGGTTAAGGTATGACCGAGATGAGTTACATTCTTTTGAGGACTAGCTTATTATCGATGTTTGTGATGTTAATTGGATAAGCCCTTAGAATGATGTGGCTATAATTTGGGTTTGGTGAAAATGCCCGAGAAATTGACTATGATGACTTTTGTATTTGAGTGGAGTGTTTGGTTCTTAGGCTTTCTTCCCCTTTTGAAAAATTGCTTTGTCGTTCATTTCTCCCTTTGCCTTTCAAATTGACGATTATTCAATTTGTTATTCTTTGGACATTGTCCTTCTTTCCGCTATTACTCGTTTCGATAAGCCTTCTTGTTTCTTTTTACTCGTGGTGTTTATCTTTTATTACCATGATTGTGAGTTTGATGTTCAAATTACTTTTATGTGTGTGAAATGTTGGGTTGTCTTGAGTGTACGAATTTAGAAAATTTTCAAATTTTCACGTTGGATTTCACATTTATCCTTTTAAAAGAGTTTTAGAAATGAAATTTCTACTTTCATTTTTCGAAAATGGATTTAGGTTGCTCTTATACTGGATTTCGCGTTTGGTTGGATGCTAGAACTTGTTATTGGAGACGTCTAATGACTGGTTCTGCACTTATCAACGTATGATTTAATTTTAATCTTGTCTTTACTTTGGAATGCTGGTGTTCTTGTGTGCACGACAAGAACAATTTCGTTCCACAAAAAAAGAGTTACTTTCGAAAACTTTTCCTATACCTTTTTGGAAAATGTCATGCTTTTGAAATACATTTCCTTGAAAATGTTTTGAATACCAATTTGGAGAAAACGAATTGGTCCTTATAACTTTTCTTTTCTACTCTCAAGTTTCGAGGACGAAACTTTTTAAAAGGAGGGGTGATTGTAACACCCGGAAATGTATCCTATTTTTCTAGTAGAAATATTTTACGAAATCTTTTCAGCGAATTTAAGTTTTAAATTAGCTTTTTATGTTTCGAGTCGAATTTAGAATTTCCGAGTTCGTATTTGGAATTTCTGTGAGATTCCATGAAAATCCCGTTTTAAGGCGAGTTTGACTTTTCTTGACTTTTGAGTCGAGTTTGACTTTTCTTGACTTTTGAGTCGAGTTTGACTTTTCTTGACTTTGAGTCGAGTTTGACTTTTCTTGACTTTTGAGTCGAGTTTGACTTTTCTTGACTTTTGAGTCGAGTTTGACTTTTCTTGACTTTTGAGTCGAGTTTGACTTTTCTTGACTTTTGAGTCGTTTTTGACTTTTGTTGACTTTTGAGTCTTCTTTGACTTTTCTTGAATTTTAAGTCGTCTTTAACTTTTCTTGACTTTTGAGTCGTCTTTGAATTTTCTTGACTCTTAAGTCGACTTTGACTTTTGTTGACTTTTCCCCATAAATATCTCATACTCCCTTAATCTTTTTCATTCACCACAAACACAAACTCATTACTTCTTCCTTAAGCAAAAATTCAAACCCTTATTTCCCTCTTTGAATTCGATCTTTGAATCACCGTATCACCTTCGTTACTCGCTCAAATTCACGTAAGTTCGTCTCATTCTTCCCCTCTTACCTTCCTCTATCCGTATTGGTAATAAAATTACCGTCTTTCTCGCTTTTTTAATTATCCGTCTTTCTCAAGGTGAATGATATTCATCTTTTATTATCTAATTGTATGTAGGTGGAGATTAGGAAGGTTTAGAAATCAATTAAAGTCGCGAAAAGGTAACGGTGAAGGGTTCTCGTATCATTTACGTTGTTTTTGCATGCTTCTATCTGTTAGAACTCGTATTTGGACTCCTGATTAGACGCTTTAGAATCATGTTCTGATTTATGCTTGTTGTTCTTTGATGATTGTTGCTGCTGCCTCTTGCTTTGTTGCTCACTTCTTCGCAGTTACATGTCGCGCTTTCCCCTGCATCGGCTTGGTGTTTGTTGTTCTCCCCTGGTAGGCCTGGGGTTCCTTGCCGACGCCGCGCCGGTTCCTGCCCGGCTGGGCCTTTCCTGCCCCGCCCCGCTTTTTCGTCGCATGCTCCTCTCTCCTTCGTTCCTTGCTTGTTTTGGGCTTGTGCCCCTCACTCGTTGGAACCGTAAGAGGATAAGCTATCACCCAAGACTTAGAATGTCCTGCTGTCCCATGTTTTAGAAACTCAAGTTATGACCAGTTGAAGTGCGAACCCCTTTGTTTTGATAGTTTTCCAACGTGTGATTTTGTGTTTGTTAAGTGTTGTCTCTGAGCCGGTACCGTCCGCCTCCCTCTTGACCGCCTGAACACATACCCTTGTTTTCTAATGATGTTTTTTTTGGTTTTTGCCTTGTGCTCTGAGCCGGCCCACCGGCCGCCGGTCCAGTGACCGGCCTAGAACACGGCTGTGTTCTTTTCTTTTAAATTCTAAAACTCGTGATTTATAATAGTTCGCATGATCGGTTTTTCGTATAATTTTACGTAGAGTCTTATAATATTCATGTTTTGGGTATATGATATTTTATTCGCTTGTATCACATGTTTCGTGATGGTTTTCGATATGTTCCCACTTTGAGTCGGTTTTTACAAATGAGTCGGTTTGAGCACTATTTTGTCTTGTGCTTTGTACTCTCATTCCCTTGGCTACCTTCCCATTCGTAAGGCTGGAATGTCGAAACGGAGAGGTATCCTACTGCTTAAATGCATGTGTTAGTGGGCATACGACGACGTTGTTGGGAGTTGAACGCTATGCGTTGATCGACCCGGCAGTCAAATGTTGTGTACTTGCGAGGTGGTGTTATTTGCATGTAGCGTACCGCTTGTTATGAGGCTTGAGCTCTTTTCCGCCTCTTTCGTGAATTGATCTACCGAATTTGGGGTACTCGGCGTTTTCTTTGTAAGACCGAGTCTTGGATGCGAAACGCTTTATCGCATGTCGAATCGGAAAATGTGCTTCCGAGAATCTGGCCAGGTTAGATTAGGATCCGTTTAATTATCGTTCCTACCTAGGAAGAAAATTAGTCTACATATACGAATGTCGCATCGTGTAGGGTTCAGGGAAATGCTTTATAATCCCGTGTATATCCTTTTTATCATACTTGCCTGTACAACGGTGCTAGTGGCGTTTCAATTTAACCGGGGAGTTTCGTCTTGTTTCGTCGTTCTCGTTTCTTTGAATGCCCCGTGATTTTCATGGATATTTTCATGGTCATTTGCATGATTGGACAACCGTCAATGTCTTGGTTCGTGAATGGATGATAATATGTTGGATTTATTGTGATCCTCGCATGACTTGACTTGGTTTGTCTGTCGAGTCTCAATCTTATCAAACTTATACCGCTAACGGTGAGATGCAAGCCCTAGTGAGCGTATTCGGTTGCCTAAGAGTGTCTTCCCCGAGTCTTTGAATAACAAGATGGATTCGGATTTTGTGCCTCTTATTTCTATCATTATCTATAGGGATTGCCTATCTATTCTATCGAATCTCACATGTATACTATATATGCATGATTTTACTTTTGTATTTCCTTCTATGCACGTTTAATGTGATATGGCTGGGAGAACCCGGAGTTACTCCCCACTGATTGTGGCGTTCATGTTTTTCATGAATGAACAGGTTGCTTGCATGGATGGCTTTTTGCTTATGCTATTTTGGGGTTCGGGTGTGAGCTAGCGGGAGTTGTCCCTGGATGAAACACCTCTAGACGTTGTTTAGCTAGTTGCTAATTACTTTGTCTTTTGTTAACACTTTGAGAGACTACGTCTCTTGTGGTATTTTTATTTAGTTTGTAATATTTTGACACGCCTCGTATTTTTCTATCTTGCATGTATAAAGGTTTTTAAAATACCGTATTTTTCCGCTATATAATTCACATGCTTGTATGTTTTATATTTCCGCATTCGCGAGGGTTGTCACATCGTGCCTGTCGCAAGCCCGATACAAAGATAAATTACCCAGACTAGGCTAAAAACAAATTAATGTAATTAGGGAAGTAGGGGTCGATCCTCAGGGAGATGGTATTTCCTATGGATTGTGAATCGTCTCACAATTGAGTTTTATCTAATGATTTTCTGGGTTTTTGATTTTGTGATGTCTAAACTAACGAATGGCATAAAAACAAAATAAATACAAACTGAAATGAAAACGATAAAGCAAATGGTAAATTAACAATAATGAGAAGCATCTAGGGGAATAGGTTCACACATGTAGATTGACGTATTGATAAAATTGGATTTAGGATATGCAAATAATTCATTGAGCATTCGTAAGAATGGTGTGTTTATTACAATCATAGATCAGATGGTCTAGCAGGCTTTTAGTGCGATTTACTAGGTCTTAATTCACTATGTCATGTTTTGTCTATTCAATTCCTGTATATCTACCTTGGAAAAGAATTCCACACTAGTCAATGATTGTGATCAAGAATCGTCAACTATCGTTAAAGTCCAAACATGCATAGACACAATGTTTTAAAAGCACAATTTCCTTTATCCAATTATCATCTTTTAATCAATCTATCATGGCTACTCTACACCCTAGAAAGGTGACTACTCACTCATGATTATGTTGATATTAACAATGAAAGTTAAGGTAAGCATATTTAGTTGATTTTGACAATAATTTAGACTCTCTATGTGGCGATAATAATGACGCTATATGACAATCTAAGAAATGAAACTATGATTATAACAACATGAAAATGAATCTAATTGATATGAATAGAAAATAACAATCAAATGGATAACAATAAAGAACAATAAACAAAGGATAAATTAGGAATACCTAGGTAACGATCAACAATGATAGTGATAACAATAATAGAAATCCCTTGCATAGAAATACCGTACCTTGAATTACAACTCTTGAACCCAACAAAGTAGTTACAAAAGATTGAAATTCTATTTGAACTAAGCTAATGTTTTGATAGAAAATGGACAGAAATAAACTAGAAACAAAAGACAAAAGTAGAAGATAATCTAAACTAGAAAGACTAAAACTAATGAGAAAACTAATAAGAAGATTGTATGAAATATAGGATTAGATTGTGTAAGATAGTGTGTTTTTGTTGTGAGGCTAGAGCATCTATTTATAGTATTAGGGTTTCGTGGAGAAGAGGTCGGGCATTAAATACATAGGGCAAATTTAGGAAGAAGGAGCCGCAATGCTTGGAGCAGCACACATCCCCGATCGGGTACACACTTACCCGATCGGGTAAGTCGTCTTCTGGAAGCTCTTGACTAACGCTTCATCTTCCTTCGCTTTGACTTGACTTACAACATCCCCCTTGACTCTACAATCGGGTTTGTTGCTTAGGATATGATGTAAAGCGATGAATTCTCCCGTCTAATTGATTGGTCTTCCGACAACTACGAAACCGTCTTTGCTTCTTCTCTCTCTTAAGTTAGTGAACCTTCTTGAAATGCCTTACACATGGTCAAGCTTTCTTCTTTGAATCGTCGGGTTCTAGGCAAATGCTCGGGAATGTAGAAAAAGGGCGTAGAAACGTCACTTTCCCTACAAAACAAGTTAGAACACAGGAATTCGCCTAGAAGACGATATTAGCTCATAAAATGGCTTAACAAAGCACAAATGACATACAAAACCGAGCTAAAGTGGGGGTTAAAATCATACAAATATTCACTTATCAGCTACTCCCTCTATTGCCAATTGGTTTTAGAGTGGAACCCCCTTGGGTTTATAAAGTGGACTGTCTCTCCTCAGTACGGGTTGGACCCAGGCCCGATTATGAAATTTAACATGAACCCATTTGCTTCAAATACTAACAAGTCTATTAAAAAATATCTATATCCACTTCATCATTTGGGAGCTATTCTAGCTAAGAATCTCTTCGATACCTATACCTCCCTCTTTTTTATGATTATATAGAGCTTTCTAACTTAGAAAAACATGTCTTCAATGGCCATCCTCGATTCCCCAAAGGAAATTTTTACAAAGCTTGTTAATCCTTTTTATAACACCCTTAGGCAGAAGGACACTAGCACTCCAAAAATTATGCATCCAAAATATCACAGAGTTTACAAGAAGAGCCATACTAGCAAAACTCAAGTAATTAGTAGACCAATGGGATATTTTGTCCTTAATTTTATCTAGTAAAGCCTGATACAAGTTATTTGCAATCCAAACATTAAATTAAGGTAATCCCAAATAGCGGAAAGGAAAATCACCTTCACAAAAGCCGGCGGTCTCCAAAATATATGGCCTTGAGCCCTGAAACTACCCCACCATACAAATCATCAAAGAAAGAGGGACACTAAGACACAACTTTAACAAATAAGAAATCTCCACTTGCAAACACAAGCAAATCATCAGCAAAAAGTAAGTGAGTAAGATTAAGCTGCACACATTTAGGATGATAAGAGAACCCATCCTACCTACGCTGTAATACTCCATATTCTTATACCTTGGTCCTCCGTCGAGTAAGGGGTACTCGACCGAGTAGTTGAGTCTGTTGCTTAGGCATGCTTCTGCCTGAGTGGCACTCGGCCGAGTGCAGTGTACTGGGCCGAGTGTCTTTTGCACTCGACCGAGCGCACCGGTCTGACAGGTTTTTCGAGCGGTTTTTAATTTAGAAGATTAAGTGGTTATATATTAATTCCGTCAGTTCTTAGAACATATTGTAAACCCTAATTTCTCTCTAAACACTCTTAATCACCTTAATACATTGCCAAACTTGTAGATAATCTCTTTACTAGTCCATCTTTGTTTGTGCTTTAATCTATCGTAAGTCCTAATCCCTAATTCCTTGGTGTTGTCTCTTGGGTATGATTGTTATAACCCTAATATGAATCAGGGTTTAGTTTGGGTAATTATGATTGATTGTTGATTCTATATTATTTTATGGTTGTTAAGAGGTGAATACATAGAAGATCATTTCTAGCCTTGCGTTGTCATATATTGCGGATTTGCTTTGAAGTAGGGTTTTCTTACATAGTTTTTTCGTAAGTTGATTGATGTATGCTATTGTTGATGATGATATAATTGATGTTGGTTATTGACAGGGTTATCGCATACCCTAATCAAAGATAAATAACCCAAACTAGGCTAACAACAAATTAATGTAATTAGGGAAGTAAGGGGTCGATCTCGGGGAGACGGGAGATACTTGTGAATAGTTATGGTTAGAACTCTATTTTGTACGATTGGCAAATGTTTGTCACTAATTAATAAATGCTATAATAAAAATGATAACAATAAAGAAAATGATCTAGGGATCGGGGTTCACATGCTAATCATTTTAAAAGCAAAGTTGATTACGGGTTTAGAAAAATCATAGTTGTCCAAGTCTTTAAATGGTATATTCCTTTCGGATTCATACCGACTTTTTAACGGGTCCTAACGTCTTTTCAGCCTTGCTAGGTCATTAAATTATTCTTGCCAGTCCTTTAATTTTCATCTCGACTCTCGCCCTTGAGACGGAAATTGACAAGTATAAACAATTGATTAAAGCCTTAAATCAAAGTTTATCATGAGAATCAAACAAGAAATAGATACAACTAAAACAATATCCCAAATGAGCACCCAAACACAAACGGTATAACTACTAACTTAACAAGGTAGGCAATATTTTTACATGTAGCTAATGAAATGTGAAACAATGTGAAAAGGGGCTAAGTTTAGGCAATGGATTCAAAGTGAATGGCTTCAAATGCTTTTTAAATCATGAATGTAATGCTCACTAGAAATGGAAGGAAAACCATACTTATGCGTTTTTTATGTGACGCAAATCATAAGGAGAAACTACACACACCTAATTGGGATCGGGTATAGATGTACCGATCACTGGAGGCTCTACCTTACCGTATATGTAGTTTGCCAAAGTCAAGATCAAGCCTAATAACTCTAAAATCAATCCCTCACCCACTGTGTACAAGACATCCCCATGTATGCAAAATCCTGTCAAAAGCGTGAAACATTGGCTAAAAAGCTACAATAAGAGAAATGCATTGAGGAATGACATTATGCACAACACAATTGGGTGGACAAAACACACAACTTTTATTAAATTTTTTTTAATTTTTTGATTTTTTTGGATTTTTCAAATTTTCAAATTCAATAAACAACTAGACTAAATAAACAACGACACAAACTAAATCCCTCCCCCAAGCTAGAATAACACATTGTCCTCAATGTGCAAAACGGGTTTAAGCGCAGAAAACACAAAGAAGGACAACATAACCAACAAAGGAATGGGGGACGACTCAACAAAATGGTAAGGAAAGAAAAGAAAACATACAACCGTGCAGCAGCTCCCCCAAGCTAGCTTGAAAACGGGGGCAAAGTACAACCCAAGCACCAAAGTACCTGTGATGAACAAGCTACTACAATACTAGATAAAATTATTGTCTTATTGTCAAAGCTATTAGAACCAAAACCAAATGAATTATTTAAAAATTAACATTACTAAATTGTCCAACAAAAATA
>JAIUZE010023736.1:0-15670 GCA_022085475.1 Heliosperma pusillum | reverse complement strand
GTTTGTATGATTCTATGAGTTTTAGAAGGTGAGATGCAAGCGGCTTAAGATTGATAGCAGTTGGATTACCGTTGTTACGGATTCACATGATACGTGTTGATTAGGGTTTGAGTGTATCACGGCCATGTTTCTGAGAGGAACCTCTGATCTAGCATACCAGCTTCCCTACCTCGAGTATAGTTTATTATCGGTTTCACATGATAGCTTTCACATGCTAGGTTATTTGTTAGTTATCTGTTTCATAACATGAAAAGCATATCATATATGTTTAAGTTTTGTATTTTCCATATACATGGCTTTTATGTTATTCATGTTTCATCAAACTCGACATTTCGTGGCTGGGAGGACTCGGAGTTACTCCCCACTGACTGTGGCTTCCGTGTTTATATTTAATGCGGTCGAAAAGGTGGTGAATGCATATTTGGGGTACATTGACGAGCTAGCGAGCGAAGTATTTACCTTGGACCTATATTCGGTTCTTAGATTGTATATTATTATACACTCTTTTTATTTCCGTATTTATACGGGAGATATGTCTCCCGTCTTGTATATTTCTTTTGTATTATATTATTTCCGTTTTGTAATGACTTTTTTTATTTATGACACCTTCAGTATGTATTTAAATTTTTTTTTTTCTTTCCGCAAATTTGAGGGTGTCACAGCTGGAATGTCGGAACGGGGAGTGTATCCTTACTGCTTAATTGCATGTGTTAGTGGGCATATGACGACGTTGTTGGGAGGCGAACGCTTTGCGTTGATCAACCCGGCCGTCAAATGTTGTATACTTGCGAGGTGGTGTCATATGCATGTAGCGTACCGCTTGTTGTGAGGCTTGTACTATTTTCCGCCTCTTTCGTGAATGTCGACCGAATTTGGGGTACTCGGCGTCTATGATTGACCGAGTCTTGGATGCGAAATGTCATCGCTTGTCGAATCGGAAAATGGTTTATTTCGAGAGTCTGGCCAGGTTTAAACTAGGACCGGGTATTTATATTGTCGTCCTACCAGGAGAAAGTTAGTCTACATATACGAAATGTAGCATCGTGTATGCATTCAGGGAAATGTTGTATCCAGTCGATGCCTTTTAATCATACTTGCATGTACACGGTGCTAGTGCGTGTCATTTACCGTGAGAGATGTCGTCAACGTATTGTACGTTTGGTTGGATGGTTATATGATTGATTATTCATGATCGTTGGATGACTTGGCATAGTTTGTTTGTGGAGTCTCAATCTTATCAAACTTACGCCGCTAATGGTGAGATGCAAGCCCTAGTGAGAGTGTATGGTTGCCTAAGAGTGTCTTCCCCGAGTCTTTCTATAATATGATGGTTACGGATTTGTACTTCATATGCTCTTATCTTTATATATTGAATTGCCTATTTATCCTTCTCGTATTTCACATGTATATCTATATATGCATGCTTCTACTTTCGTATTTCTGTTTATGTACGTTTAATGTGATATGGCTGGGAGAACCCGGAGTTACTCCCCACTGACTGTGGCGTTCATGTTTTTGATGGATGAACAGGTTGTTTGATTGGATGGCTTTTTTCTTGTGGTATTTTGGGTTCGGGTGTGAGCTAGCTGGCGTTGGCCTGGATGAATCACCTCTAGACGATGTTTAGCTAGTTTGCTAATCACTTTGATATTTGATACATTTTGAGAGACTACGTCTCTTTGTAGTATATATTTTATATTTCGGTTTGTAATTATTGACATTCCTCGTACCTTTCTAATTGCATGTGAAAAGTTTTAAAAACACCGTATTTTCCGCTATATTAATCACATGTTTGTATGTTTTATTTCCGCATTCGCGAGGGTTGTCACAGTTGGTATCAGAGCTTTTATCGCTCCCGATGCATGCACGTGAACCCTAAACTTAAACTACTTGACCTTGAAATAATAAATGAGAGATGGGTAGAAGTTAAGGACTTTACTTGGTAGTCTATTTGTTTATGCTAATTGATAGGATTAACTTAATTTGTTTTTGTTTCTTATGAAGATGGTTAGACCTCGAGTAGTAGAGAACGTTATGCTAGAAGCTCTTACGCAAGTGTTGAAGAATCAACAAGATGCGGCTATTGCTCTAGCCAACCAAGTTCCCCCTCGTAGAGAAGATAACCACCAAGGAGGCTACGCTTGGGTGGCAAGCCAAATAGCCGGAAGTAAGATTATACCTTATGGTGGAGAGCCGGACCCTACCGAGCTATCGGAATGGTTCCGAGAAATGGAGAAGCAGTTTGATTTATACCAAGTCCGTGAAGAGGACAAGGTAAGGATTGCAAAGCACTTCCTTGTAAGGAAAGCAGATAATTGGTGGGCGATTACTAGTGTCACCGCTACACTTGAAGACGATTTCAATTAGGCTTGTTTCAAAGCTCTAGTTGAAGGTCGATTATATCCCAAGGAGCTAAAGCAACAAAGGCTCAAGGAATTTATAGCAAGGTGACTTGTCGGCGCAAGACTTCACTACGGAGTTCAACAAGCTTGCTCATTTTGCTCCGAGGCTTATCAGAGATGACGAGGATCGAGCTTTCTACTAGCGCAACAAGCTTAGTGCTTTACTTCAAAGTAAAGTGAGGAGGAATACTACTTCCTTTGGGGATTTATATGATGATGCTTTATGGGCCGAGAACTCTATGAAGGCCATTAGGGATGAAGCTATGATGAAGAATCCCTCTCCTTCTTTCACTCCTAGGCCAAATGTCTATGGGAAGAGGCCGTTTACTTCGTCTTCCTCCAACTCTTATGACAACAAGAGGAGATTCAATCCTCCTTCAAATGCAAGTACAAGAGCTCCCGCTCCTTTCATTCCCCGAGCTACTTCTAACCTGGCTCATAGGCCATATGCTCCTCCTCAAGCTCAAGGTCGCTTTTGCAACCGTTGTAGACTTCCACACCACCCCGGTGTGTCATGTTCCAACCGACCTTATATTTGCTTCTTTTGCCAAAAGGGTGGTCACCGTTATGATGATTGTCCCGATCGTAAGTTGCCCCCTCCAATTGCCAAGCCTAAGGGTTCTATCTTTGTTCTGAGCCGAGCCAAAGCCGACGCTCATCCGGAGATAATTACGGGTATGTTCTCAATTTTAGAGCAACCGTGTCTTATTTTATTTGATACCGGTGCTTCTATGTCCTTTGTGTCTTCGACTTATGCTAATAAATTATCTATCAAGCCTACATCTAGTGAGGATACTCCCATATCCTTACCATTCGGAGAGATTATCTCTTGTTCTACTCTTTATCCTAATATTCCAATCTCTATTTCAGGTGCTATCTTTCCCGCTAATCTCCTTAAGTTTCCTCTAGGAGAGTTCGATATAATTCTAGGTATTGATTGGTTAGCATTGTACCATGCTAGGTTTGAGTGTCGAGATCAAAAGATTTATTTAAAGAGTCCTTTAGGATTTAGAATAACCTATAAGGGATCTCATCCCCGAAAAGGTGTGTCTTTGATTCCGCAATGAAATTGGTGAGTATGGTAAGAAAGGGTCACCAAGCATACTTGTGTATTGTGACTTCTTCAACTACCTCTTTGCCAAATATTGAAGATGTGCCTATAGTTCGTGAATTTGTTGATGTATTCCCTGAAGACTTGCCCGGGATTCCTCCCGAGCGTGATGTTGAGTTTTCTATTGATCTTGTACCTGGTTTCGGACCCATAGCCAAAGCTCCTTACCGTATGGCTCCAACCGAGTTGAAAGAGTTAAGGAAGCAGCTTGATGATATGATTGAGAAAGGTTTCATTCGACCAAGTGCCTCGCCTTGGGGTGCTCCCGTTCTTTTTGTGAAGAAGAAAGATGGTTCTATGAGACTTTGTATTGATTACCGTGAGCTGAACCGAATTACAATCAAGAATAGGTATCCTTTGCCGAGGATTGAAGATTTGTTTGATCAACTAAAGGGTGCTTCTACTTTTTCCAAGATCGATTTGAGATCCGGTTATCACCAAATTCCTGTTCGTGATGCCGATATTCCGAAGACCGCTTTTAGTACAAGGTATGGTCATTATGAGTTCAAGATGATGCCATTTGGATTGACAAATGATCCCGCTATTTTCATGGACCAAATGAACCGCACTTTTAGTGAGTACCTTGATAAGTGTGTGGTGGTGTTCATTGACGATATCCTTATTTTCTCCAAGACCGAAGAAGAGCATGCTATTCATCTAAGGACTATTTTAGGTGTTCTTCGTCGTCAGAAGTGGTTTGCCAAATTCTCCAAGTGCGAATTTTGATTATCTAAGGTGTCCTTTCTTGGGCATGTAATTTCTAAAGGTGTAATGGTGGATCCTTCTAAAATTGAGGCCGTTGTTGATTGGAAGAATCCGACCGATGTTAGAGAAGTCCAAAGTTTTCTTGGCTTAGTTGGTTATTACCGTAGATTTGTCAAGGATTTCTCCAAGCTTGCTAGACCTATGACCCAGTTGTTGAAGAAGGAAACCAAGTTCCTTTGGAATGAAGCTTGTGAAGCCGCTTTTCAAGAGTTAAAGAAGAGGTTGACTACCGCTCCGGTGTTGACTTTACCTGAAGATGGAGTAGACTTTGATGTCTATTGTGATGCTTCCAAGTAGGGTTTGGGTTGTGTACTTATGCAAAGTAGGAAAGTGGTGGCTTATGCTTTGAGACAGTTGAGAGTTCATGAAGTGAACTATCCTACTCATGATTTGGAATTGGCCGCCGTTGTTCATGCTTTGAAAGTGTGGAGACACTACCTTATTGGTGTTCACTGTCGTATATTCACCGATCACAAAAGCTTGAAGTAAATATTTACTCAAAAAGAGTTGAATATGAGGCAAAGAAGATGGTTGGAATTGGTGAATGATTATGATTTTGAGTTGTTGTACCATGAAGGGAAGGCTAATGTGGTTGCCGATGCTCTTAGTAGGAAACCTTCTCATTCCTTGAATGTTATGTCGGTATTGCCCGTTGATCTTTGTATTGAGTTTCGAAAGATGAAGTTGGAATTCGTGGAACGTGGATTTGATTATGTTGGTGCTATGACTGCCGAACGTGTTTTCCTCCGTGAAATCCGCGAAAGCCAAGTTGATGATCTTACCTACAAGTCTATTCAAGCCAAACTTTTAGAAGGAAAAGCTAAAGATTTCAAGTTTGATGATAAAGGTGTTCTTCGATTCCATGGCCGTTTGTATGTGCCTTATGCTCTTGACTTGAGAAAGCGAGTTCTTGATGAAGCTCACCTTTCCCCTTATTCTATTCACCCCGGTGGTGATAAGATGTATAAAGATTCGAAGCTACAATTTTGGTGGCCGAATTTAAAAGGTGATGTTGTGTCTTATGTTGGAAGATGTCTTACTTGCCAACAAGTGAAAATCGAACACAAGAGGCCCGGTGGATTGCTACAACCTTTGGATATTACACTATGGAAGTGGGAATCTATTTCTATGGATTTTGTTATGGCTTTGCCAAGGACCGTTGGAAGTAAAGATGCCGTTTGGGTTGTTGTCGATCGTTTGACCAAGTGTGCTAGATTCATTCCGATCAAAGAGACTTGGAGTTTAGATCGTCTAGCGAAAGCCTATGTTGATGAGATTCTTAGATACCATGGTGTTCCCAAGGAGATTATATCCGACCGAGATCCGAGGTTTTGTTCGAGACTTTGGAAGGCTTTACAAGAAGCCATGGGTAGTAAATTATTGATGAGTACCGCATTCCATGCCGCTACCGATGGTCAGACCGAGAGGACTATTCATACTTTAGAAGACTTGCTTAGGGCTTGTGGACTCGACTTCCAATATAGTTGGGAAAAGAGTCTACCGTTGGTGGAGTTTTCTTACAACAATAGTTATCATGCCTCGATCAAGATGGCTCCTTATGAAGCTCTTTATGGAAGAAAATGTCTAAGTCCTATATGTTGGAATCAATTGAGTGATGTTCGTGACTTAGGCCCCGATGTTCTTGTTGAAACTATTGATCATGTGAAGGTCATTCGTGATAGAATGAAAGCCGCTCAAGATCGACAAAAGTCTTATGCCGATATCCGAAGAAGACCGTTAGAATTTGAGGTTGGTGGTAAAGTATTCTTGAAAGTATCTCCGATGACAGGTGTTAAAAGGTTTGGTGTTAAGGGTAAATTGAGCCCGAAATACATTGGACCCTTTGATATTGTGAAAAGGATTGGTGCTGTTGCTTATAAGTTGGACTTGCCCCCGAATTTGGCTAAGGTTCAAGATGTATTCCATGTTTCTCAATTGAGAAAGTACGTTAGTGATCCAAGCCATGTCTTTCAAATGGAAATGTCCGAGCTTGAACCGAATTTGTCCTTTGAAGAGAAGCCGATCCGCATTCTAGATCGCAAGGATAAGAAGTTGAGAAGTAAGGTAGTTCCTTTAGTGAAAATCTTGTGGAGATGTGCCAATGTTGAAGAAGAGACTTGGGAAACGGAAGCTTCTATGCGTAGTAAATATCCAAGCTTATTCGATTAAGGTATCTTTCTTTCGCTCAAGTTTCGAGGGCGAAACTTTTTAAAAGGTGGGGTGATTGTAACACCCGCAAATGTACCCTATTTTTATAGTAAAAATATTATACGGATACTTTTCAGCGAAATTTAGTTTTAGTTTAGAATTAAATTTCCCGTGTCTAATTTAGAATTTCCGAGTTCGTATTTGGACTTTACGCGAGATTCCGAGTAAGTTACGTCTTAAGACGTTTTTGGGCTTTTTCTCATATTTTCCACTTACTCCTACATATACTCCCTCACAACCCTAACTCCCTCACATTCAATCTCCTTCTTCCTCACCAAGTAAACCCCAAATCCTTAGCCTCCATATTTGATCGATCTTAGAATCGTCACTACGCCTTCATTTCTCGCTCAAATTCATTAGAGTTCGTCTTATTCTTTCCCTCTCATCTTCCTCTATTCGTATTGGTAATAAAATTACCGTCTTTCTCGCTTTTCAATTTATCCGTCTTTCTCAAAGGTGAATTATATTCATCTTTTATTATCTAATTGTAGGTGGTGACCTCCAAGACCCCGACAAAGACTACTTCTTGATAGAAGAGGACATCGACGCGGATTGAAGACGCGAAAAGGTAACAGTGAAGGGTTACTCGATATCATTTACGTATTTTAATGTGTTTTCTATGTTAGAAATCGTATTTAGAATAAGTAAGTAATCATAGGAATTGTGTTGTTGATGATAGTTGTTGTTAGTTGATAATTGATATGAGAATCGATGGTTTGTGATGATAAATGATTATTGTTGTATATTGAACCTTAGGAAAAGTTGGGATTTCGTGAATGAAGGATCGCGTGCCCGAGACAGGACGCTGGCAGCGTCCATTGACGCTGGCAGCGTCGTGAGGACGCTGGCAACGTTGCCTGGCGCTGGCAGCGTTTCTTGCTGCCAGATTTTCCCAAAGTTGAACCTTTGAATTTTATTCCCGGCTTGACTTTCCTTGACCCTTTGGACTTAGTTTTCTTGCATTAATGATTTGTTTGTAGCCCACTCCAAATTGTCGGGTTTGGGTCTCGGGTCTCGGGTTTGACTTTGACTTTTGTTGACTTTCGGGTTTGACTTTGAATATTAATGTTTCGAATATATGATAATCCTTTCGCTTGTATCGCATGTTTTGTGACAGTTTTTGATATGTTACACTTTGAGTCGGTTTTACAAATGTTACGTTTTGAGCACTAATTTCCTATGTTCTTTGTACTCTCATTCCCTTGGCTACCTCCACGTTCGTAAGGCTGGAATGTCGGAATGGGGAGTGTATCCTTACTACTTAATTGCATGTGTTAGTGGGCATATGACGACGTTGTTGGGAGGCGAACGCTTTGCGTTGATCGACCCGGCCGTCAAATGTTGTATACTTGCGAGGTGGTGTCATATGCATGTAGCGTACCACTTGTTGTGAGGCTTGTGCTTTTTTCCGCCTCTTTCGTGAATGTCGACCGAATTTGGGGTACTCGGCGTCTATGATTGACCGAGTCTTGGATGCGAAATGTCATCGCTTGTCGAATCGGAATACGGTTTATTCCGAGAGTCTGGCCAGGTTTAGACTAGGACCGGGTATTTATATCGTCGTCCTAGTAGGAGGAAATTAGTCTACATATACGAAATATAGCCTCGTGTATGCGTTCAGGGAAATGTTGTATCCCGTGGATGCCTTTTAATCATACTTGCATGTACACGGTGCTAGTGCGTGTCATTTATCGTGAGAGATGTCATCAACGTATTGTACGTTTGGTTGGATGGTTATATGATTGATTGTTCATGATCGTTGGATGACTTGGCATGGTTTGTTTGTCGAGTCTCAATCTTATCAAACTTACGCCGCTAACGGTGAGATGCAAGCCCTAGTGAGAGTGTATGGTTGCCTAAGAGTGTCTTCCCAGAGTCTTTCTATAATATGATGGTTACGGATTTGTACTTCATATGCTCTTATCTTTATATATTGAATTGCCTATTTATCCTTCTCGTATTTCACATGTATATCTATATATGCATGCTTCTACTTTCGTATTTCCGTTTATGTACGTTTAATGTGATATGGCTGGGAGAACCCGGAGTTACTCCCCAATGACTGTGGCGTTCATGTTTTACATGGATGAACAGGTTGTTTGATTGGATGGCTTTTTGCTTGTGGTATTTTGGGTTCGGGTGTGAGCTAGCGGGCGTTGGCCTGGATGAATCACCTCTAGACGATGTTTAGCTAGTTTGCTAATCACTTTGATATTTGATACATTTTGAGAGACTACGTCTCTTTGTAGTATATATTTTATATTTCGGTTTGTAATTATTGACATTCCTCGTACCTTTCTAATTGCATGTGAAAAGTTTTAAGAACACCGTATTTTCCGCTATATTAATCACATGTTTGTATGTTTTATTTCCGCATTCGCGAGGGTTGTCACATTATCAGCTTAACAGAAATTTCTGTTTAATTTTGTACGTCGCACTATCACTCCGAGGAAGAAGACTTGCGGGAGTTTGTCGGTTTCTGATTTGTTAATTTTGTATCATCTCCTTGGCTGTGATCAATTGGATCTTCCTTTTATTGTGTTCGGCTATATTCGGTCCGTTGTTGCTATTCTTCGCAAGTTAGATGATGGGGTTGTGTCTTTGCCATATGGTTCGTGGTTATCTCGTATCTTTCAGGCGAAATGACTCCTTACTTTCAACAGCTTTGGTGTGTTGTACCGTCATGATGAGATGACAGATGGGTTATTTAGTCAGATGCGACTGTCACTTATAAGTGACCAGATGGTACTGCTAAGTGGCTGTGCTGAGACTCGTCTTCCTGGTGCATCTAGTCGAGAAATTGTCGAGCTTCGGTCTTCGATTGATGCTTATAAACGGTTGTGTTAATGGTTATTCGGAGACGTTTGAACGTGGGTTGCGTGAGTTGACTACTAAGGTGGACGATGACATGGCTACCTTGCATGCCAAACTCGACCACATTATTTCCCCCCTACCCGAATAAGCCCTCCCTTATGACTATTCCCAGCCTTGTCCTTTGTTTTGCTTCTTTTTGCTTACATACGGTCTTATCGCACTCTTTTTAGGTTATCTTGTACTTATTACGATGATGTTTATTTGACTGTGTCCGGTAGCTACTGCTATGTTTTGACCGCTGGTGCCTGGTGGATGCCCTGATTTATGTTTGCAGATTTTACTCCTTTTGGTGATGTCAAGAGGGGGAAAATTTGATAAATATGTCGTAATATATGTAGCTACTTAGTATTAGACTTTCTTATCTATGGTGGATTTTTCTCTTTGCATTCCTGAATTACTGGTTAATCTTACTTTGAACTGATCTTTAGAACTTTGGAGCGTTTCCTATTTTCAATTGTATTTAATCCAAATTGCTGGTTCTAGGTTCTTATTCAGAGAGGGAACTTTTATCAATAGGACTTGCCATCATCAAAGGGGGAATTTGTCGCATTGTGTTTTTGATGATGACCGGTCCTTGTTCTCTAATTTGGTTGATTGTATTGTGTATGACTAGTAATGGTTGCAGGAGACAAAGAGATCAGAAATATGCTGAAGGATTGATGATGTAGAAGCTGAAGTTTTGTCTAAGTGTCTTGCGTCTAGTCTTGTAAAGACGTCTTGAATTTGAGCATAACTTGTTAAGATTGATTTAAACAGTTCCGCGAGCTGTTCAAATTAAGTCTAGCTCTTAATACTGGAAGTTCGTAATTGTTGAATATTTTATCAAAACAAATCGTGAGAACTGAGAAAAGATTTTCTGAAATATATTTTTGGTTAAACGTATATTCTTTCAGTTGTGAAAGTTAAGGTAGTATTTTGTGAAAATCAAAACTCTATCGTTTATGATTTTAAATATAAGAAAGATATTGAATGAGATATCCTATATCCTAAAATATACTTTCCTTGTTTTACGAAACTCTTGAGATTTTGTTGTCTTATTTAAGTAGAGAGTTTTGATTATGAATTTGAACACAACTTGGGCAAGCATTTTACACGTTGAACTTAGCAAGTTTGTAAGTGTTTTATTTTCTTTAAAAATTCTTTTAAAAAAACTTGTTAACTTATTCTTGAATTAAAGTATCAAGGTGCTCTTAGTCAAGTCGTGTCTTAGGCTATTTTGTCCTCCATTGTTCTAAATTGTGAACCTTATAAGGAGACAAAAAGGTTGTAATTTTCAATTTGTGAGAGAGAGATTTTGGGGTACGGGTTAGTCCTCGAGTCGCACGATCGGGTTGCTCGTGGGGGTCTTCTTGTAATCGGGTTGATTTATTAAGAAGATATTAATAAGAGAGATAGTGAAAGTAGACCTTTAGAGAGTAGGTCGAACCACTTATAAATCGTTGTGTTCTTCTTTTATCTGCTCGTTACTTTTCATTCTCGTATTTAATTTCGTTCGGTAATTGGTCAGAATCAGTACTGCACAGAATTCACTGTTATAAACAGTCCGCTGAACTGTTTAATTTTCCTGTGTACTGTTTCTGCATCGATCAGTTTCGAGTCGTGTGTTTTAATTTTTAAAAAGGTACTTAATTCACCCCTTCCCCCTCTTAAGTACATGATCTATAAACTCAACAGGTTTGTTAATTTGTTGGAGGAGTTTACGTGATTAGTTATGGTGGTCTTGGGATCAATTCATAAAACCGTAACAGTAAGGTGAGTTTGTTTATGTATAGAGGGCTTCATGTTAAGTTTTGAAGTAACTAGTTTATTATTGGTCCATTACAAAAGTTGTCGGAGAGTTTTAAATTTGCCATGATGCTATTTGGGAGGTGTGATATACATGTAGTAAGAGCATTCCATTAGGCTACTTTCGTGTTGAGATCATGTTGCGTAATATTACTAATTAATGTGGGGAGTCTTTGGGAGCAATTTTGTACGATAGTTAGTCTATACAGGTTAAGGTTTATTTCCGTATCTAATAAGATAGTAACTAAATAATTTCTATACTTGTAGCGTGTGGTTTCCAAGTAAAAGAATTTTTGGATTAAGCTAGCTTTGAGTGACCGTCTCGAGAGGTAAGAACTTTTACCCTCTTTAAAATTAGGGTTATTTAATGGGAATAATCCAACTTATGTCTCATCTTCTCATATTAATCCATACTAATGATTAACTGAGAAAAATCCTACTTATGACATCATTTATCTTTCACTGAACTTATGGAGGGGATACCTGATGAACCGGTTACCTCTACTTATTGTTCTAGCAACACTCGTCACTCCTCTCATTAATCAAAAGAAACCCTTTTCTCTCTCAGTACTCACTATAATCAAATTAAACCAAGTAAAACCCCAAAAAACGCACTTCTATCTATCTAACCCTAATTTATACTCCTTCATTTCGTCATTCTGGTAAATTAATCATCAAGAATAGTAGAGTTGCTCCATCTAATATGATTCTTACTGTGTTGATTGGGTATGTTGATATTCTCAAATAATCATCCCTTAAAATTTTCAAATCTATTGGGTTTGTTGATGCGAAGATATTTGGGTTCATAATCTGAATTATGGGTTAATTCATAATCGATTTCTGGGTTCACAATCTGGGTTTACCCAGGATAAAACCCAAAAAAATCGATTTCTGGGTTCATTGATTCAATCTGATGGTGGCTGATTTTTTGGCAAATTACTCTAGAAATTGAAGTTGATAATATATGTCAATAAAATGGGAAGACCAACCATGAATGATTTGAAAAGTTAGGGAGATAGTAACCAATTATTATTGAGATTGATAGCAATGAAAATGGTGGTTGATTATTAATGGAGGTCAATAAGAGGAAGATTGATGTCCACTTGTTATATTCCCACCTTCATCTCCTTAGTACATTTATGTGAATCGTAATTCGCAAGTCTTGAAACTTGTGTTTTTTCCTCTTTTTTTTGTTGCTTTCACAATATTGACGTAACTATTCTCCAGAGAGACATTTGAGAAGACGATTTTGATGAACAACTAGGAGTCTAATTAAGAGACACAACTTTGATGATGAAGAAAAAAAAAGGAGGAAAGTAAACTATCCAGGAAAAAGAAGAAGTAATGAAGAATATGAAATGGGGAGCATATACACAGGAGGAAGGAATACACAAAGAAAGAGGTGACCTGATTGTTTACCGGTAGTAATAGGTCAAAAATAGGCAAAGTTTAATGAGAGATAAATGATGTCATAAGTTGGATTTTTCTCAGTTAATCATTAGTATGGATTAATATGAGAAGAGGAGGCATAGGTTGGATTATTCCTATTAAATAACCCTTAAAATTAAGTAAGAGCATGTTCGATTTGACATTTGAACTGTTTTCTATACTATTTGGTAACGATGAATTTTTACTCGTATTTGTGAATGTTGGACACTGATTTATGTGACCTTGGGTCACCCATTGGAAATCTTTGGCGCAAGCCGTCTTTGAAATATTGTAGTAGACTCTGGGAGTTCTGCTGGTCTAGAATGTTTTAAGGTGCGTCTGAGACGTCCCTGGGATTACGTCCCAAAAACTGAACTCTTAGCCCGAGTTCTATTTGGGTGGGGTTTGACCGGTCCCCTCTCGCTAGGGAGTTAGACTTTCTCCTTTGACATAAGCCCCATCCTACTGACTGACCAAATGTGAGAGGTATGCACTATTATAAGTCTGACTAAGTACAAGTGATGCCTCTAAACCGTGTCAAGGGGAAGACGTTGGCACACATGTGGTTGCTTATTGGTTTTAACTATTCTAGTATTGGTAAAACTTTGGAATTTGTAATATACTCTATTATGGTTTTAAATCGTTATTTATTTATGATCATTGTTTGAGAAATTATGTAACACCCCACATTTGTTGAAGAGGTCCATTGATAAGTTTAAATGACTAGTGCTTAAAGGGATTGTAAGTACTACTCATATCAACAAAGTGCACTTTCTTTTCTGGTTGTCCATGCAAAAAGAACTCAAAAGTTAAGCGTGCTTGACTGAGAGTAGTCTTAGGATGGGTGACCTCCTTGGAAGGTTCCCAGCCTGAAGAGCTATCATGAGTGACCGCTCCCGACCCAAGGTTTTGGCCGGGGTGTTACAAATGGGGTCTTCTTAAGATGTTACTGGCACATTTGAAGCCCACTTTTAGTTTATTCAAGTATTTGTAGTCGAACTTAAGGTAGAAGTCGAACTTAAGGTAGAAGATTGTGGATTTATGATGAATAAGTCATCCTTAATCTTGAATTTGTGTTTAGGTTGTCTATAAAAGAGCTGTATGATTGTCGTATAGTTTGCATCTTTTAATAGTTTGGGTTTGTGGGCTGTGATCGAAATTGTTGTCCAATCATGGTCAATATTAGGCAGCTGAGGTATAATTTACCTAGGTTTGGTGTATGAGTTGCATAGGTTTCTTGTAAAATTTGCGTCTTCTAATGCCGCTCTAGGTCCACGGTCGAGCACAACTCGGTATGTGTGGCCCGTCCCTAAATTGTAGGACAGAAGCACTATCGAACGTGATATATCTCGACTCTTCACAACCCGACTTGTGTGGCCCGTCCCAAGAACAACCCATGGTTGGGTGGTTCCATAAACGGAAGCACTTTCGGACGTGAAAATTTGCTAAGTTGAGTATGTAAGTCCATAAACCTTAATTAGACTCCTCTAATTAGTTGCTAAATTACTTGTTAATTTAGTATTTAATGATCTATGTAACATGCATGCAAATATAAAGACATTTATATAAGAGAAGAAATTTCCTCACATTGATATGGAAAATATAAGGGCACAACAAGAACTCCTTCTTGTTGTTCTTGAGCTAATAATATGGATGAATACAAGTAATCTCCAAAGTAGAAGATCTCCTCTAAGTTGCACCAAGATTAACCCAAATAATCTACCCTTATTATTAACTAGATAATAAGATAGATATTATTCGACTAATATTATGACTATATTACTACACTAGTAATACTTAGTAAATATTAGTGTTTGAGAGTTTTAGTAAGAAGATGAGTTTTTTTAGAGAAGTAAGAAAACAAGCACAAAATGAAGTAGTGAAAAATGAGCAACACTTGATCATTTTATAGGCCATTTGGCCGGACCTCATAGTCCAAAATTGGACTCTTATTTTGTTCATTTGATTACATGCATTAGAGTGGAGTGTTGTAGAAAAGATGATGATTATATTCAACTTGTTATGTCACTTTCAAAAGGTAACTAAGGAGTGTAAACATGAACAAAAATCATCACCCTTGTAACTACATCATAACCGGCCCTCTTGGCCTAGTTAGGTCCATTTTGATTTTTTGATATTTGTCTCACAAATACTTATTGATCATATGGTTAATTATCTTATATAATTAAGTGTTAATTTGATCATATAACAATTATATGACTCAATTAAATAAATAATATCTACTTAACATTTTAAGTAATATTTTACCATTATATCAATATATAATGGGTCCCACAATGCTTAGTTAATTTATTTTACAACTCCTTGTAAATATAATTAACTAATTAGCTCTATCTCAAAACCTCAACTAATTTAGTAATTTAACGATTAATTACTAAGTTAAATCTTATTTAATCGTATTAAAATAAGATATAAATTTATTAGTCAATTATCGCATAATTGAAAAATAAACTTAATCGAATTTGAGTTCTTACCTCAATTTCTAACAATTAACTCTCGTACATATCGAATATATGTAATGTACTAATTAACTGTATCGTATACAAATAATTAGTTACTATTTGGATTTCATCCTTTAGGTGTGACCGAAAGGGATCAGTTGATCACCGCCGTCAAACGACAATAACGTCAAACTCTAGTCAGCCAACCGTTATTGATTACGTTAATCAACTGACTAATCATATATATAGTCAATAGACTTCCCAAATTATATTCCATAATAAGATTTATTATGGTGGCGCACTATTGTGAGAGAACAGCTACTCCTCCAACATCTCATCTTCCCACTTGTCTGACACAAGTGTGCGTCACCGATTCTCTTGTCTCTTTATCACATCTCCCACTCAACGCAAGGTGTCTTTCAGGTCGCACGTGCGATTGACAATATCTAGAGTGGTTTTCTCGATAGGGAGAGTAACTGTCTGACCGGAAAATCTACCATAGATCTCTTTCCGAGCGTGGCCACGCATTTACAGTAACTTCTCCTCGAGTGGCCTAAAGATGTTTTTACCCAACGTGGGGGGACAATTCCTGTTGTCTATCTACTCGTATATGCAGATCCCCATATCCAGAAGAA
>JAIUZE010023735.1:0-24363 GCA_022085475.1 Heliosperma pusillum | reverse complement strand
AAAATGCCTAAAAAACTTGGGGACCCCGGAAGTTTCTCAATCCCTTGTGTAGTAGGGGGTGTCCTCATTTCAAGGGCATTGTGTGACAACGGTGCAAGTGTGAGTGTCATTCCTTTGACAATTGCAAAAAGAATTGGGCTTGATAGCTTGAATCACACTTCTATGACTCTCCGACTAGCGGATAGGTCCGTTAAGCAACCTTTGGGTGTGCTTGAGGACATACCCGTTAAGGTTGGCAAGTTTTTGATTCCCACGGATTTCGTTGTTCTAGATATCTCGGAGGATAGCCACACTCCCATCATCCTCATTAGGCCCTTTTTGGCCACCGGAGGAGTCCTCATTGATGTGAGGGAAGGGCGGCTAACCTTTAGGGTGAAGAACGAAATCCTTGAATTTAATCTTCCTCATTTAGTGAAGGGACCGATGTTTCATAAAGCTTGCTCCATAGAAGCCATAGAAGAAGTGGTTGCAAAGGTAGATGAAGAAGAGAAACATGAAGAAGAGACTCTACAAGTTGCACTCCATGATGAGGAAATAATAAAAGACCATGAGGTAGATTATGAGCTTTTGAAGAAGGTGGAGGGCCTTCTCCCTCCAAAGGTACAACTCAAGTCCCTACCTCCGTCACTTAAGTACTCCTTTTTAGGTGAGGGAGAGACTTATCCTGTTATTATCAATGCTAATTTGAGTGAGCACCAAGAATTTGAACTATTGAAAGTCTTGAAAGCTCATAAGCTCATAGGGTCGCACTTAAGTACTCTTTATGTTTTTGTGCTTTTTCCAATTTTCTTTTCAATTTCCAACTCCTAAAATACTTTATCAACAACATCTAAACTCCTCAAAATTTCCAACCAAACTAACTCAACATACGACTTCCAATCAATTAACCCACACAAATTCATCGATCAAAACAATCTACAGGACTTGCTACTCTTGGTTAGATGTTTTTGGGGTGTAGATGTTTGATAGCTAAATAAAAGACAAGGCTAAGGCTCAAATTGGGTTACAAAAAGGGGAAATCGATGCGGGGGCATAAGATAAAGCTTTTTTGGCTATGTGAGACTATTTATTTGAACAAATTGACTCAAAACTTTGCACATAAACATTTCTTTAACAAACCATGCCAAGAGCACCACACTTCAGCGTAAAAGATGTAACATGCCACGTAAGGAGCTACTCTCAATCCTATGTGTGACCGGTTTGATGGGCCGGTCACTTGAGGCTCTAACCACACATTTTAGTAGCCAATGTCGGATTTGGTAGGGTATATGGCCCAAAATGGCCTCTCAAGGTAGTCTAGACTTGGTCTTTAAGCTAGACTTCCGGGTTTTGCAAGCAAAACCTACTAGCAAGTGATTTCAATGAGGCACAAGCTATCAAAAGAGGGTCGGAAAGGGGGTTCAACATTTATATCATTGTAAACATGACTCCTCCACCTAGGCTCCAAGACTATATTTACAAAACAATGCAAATGCATGCGTGCTCTAAACATCTATGTACAATTTATGTGAAATGCAAATGAACGTATTATATACAAGTTCTACACTAATATGCAAGTTAATACTAATCCTAGCAACAAACAACACCATATCATCAACCAATCCGGCTCCCAAAGGGAGCACCCAAGCATAGAATCACGTTCTCCTTCTACACTATATATATAAGAAAAAGAGAAAGGGTTAGAGAATATATCATCTAGCGCGTCTTCTCCAATGCTCCATGTGAGTTGCCTATCAAAAGAGTTAGTGCAAAACAAATATATAAAAACTAATCTAAACATATTTTTTGGAAAAGTTTCAAATGTTTTCGATTTTTAGGTAATTTTAAAGTTTTTTTCTCAAATATGAACAATATATACAAAAAAAATGAAACTCCACCTACACTTAAGTCTTACTCGTCCCTGACTAAGTGACTTAATTATGAAAATGGGGCAAAAAATAGGAAAACATGTTTTTGGCGATTTTCTTTTGGGAATTCCCTCCCCACACTTAAGTATTTACATGGTGTGAGGGGTGAATTCAAAACAAATACATATTTTTGGTATTTTTGGAAAATTTTCTATTCTATTTTTTTTTTGTTTTTTCGAATAAAATGCAAATGCATGATTCTAGACTAAATGCTCAAAAGAAATACAATGCAAACTACACTATATGGATGCAAGACTTAACATGTGACGATATTTTACAAAATTAAATTCAATGCAAGCCTAAATGAATGCAACCAAATGGATAACTAATCTAGAATAATATATTACAAGTATCTAAATGCATACAAAAACATAAACATGATAAAGATTTTGATTTAAAGGGATTATACTCATGGTAATCCTTGGTACCCTGTCACATAGGGGAACCCACTAAGATCGGTGGGTGTAGCATCGACGGCGCAATTTGATGAATAGTGATTTATCGTCAATTCACACATCAAGAAAAATCCCAATACAAGTAGTATATAGGGGTCGAATCCACGAGGATGGAGGGGTCAACTACAAGTTTGATTTCGTCCTATTTTAGCCTAACAAGAGTTGAATAAGGTGATTAACTACGAGTTACTAAATGCAACAAATCGCTAAAATGATAAGGTTAAAAACAATTTATGAAAAAACTAAGGTAAAAGGTTCACCTTAGGGAGATCAATGGGTTAGTCAAGTTATTAACAAGTGGGTAATAAGTTTGAGTAGAATTAATTGCCAATGTCTCAATAATTAATAATCTTCAACAAAGGTATCGCATTTGTCTCAAATTACTCATATAAACACTAGTCTAATCATCTCTACCGCCGTCGCATAAGAGATAATAAAAAGATACTCGATAAAGTGTGTAACTTTCGTTTAGACAATTCATCGAACACCTAATGTACATATGGGTAATACTCTAATTATCACCACGAGTCTACTAATTACTCAACCAATTCTCCCACATAATCCTCCCTTAGGCTCCCCCTAAACCCTAGAGGGAGACTACTCACTCATGTTCAGGGGAAACAAGCAACTAAACAATAAGAATAAGGAGATGAACATTATATTTTAGAGAAGAAGAATTCTAACAATCAAATGACAAAGAATTAACTTGAAATGAAATAAATTGCATAAACAACTAAAAGATGAAGAAATTATACCAACAATACTTGTATTAATGAAATAAGGAGAATGTATTCACCCAAAATCTTCAATACAAACCCAAGACTAGGATAGTTTTACAATGAGAGACTAGATCTAGCTATTTAAATTGAGAAACTAAGCTTAATTAAGGAACGATTAAGAGAGTAATTAGTAAGTATTAGAGATTACAAATATTCTAGGGTTTTGTGCTAAGAGTTGATAAAAAAAAGGTTACAAAAATTAGGGGGAGGGTATATATAGGTATCTCGAAATTAAGAAAGAAAGTAGAAGTGTGAAGTGGAAATGCGAGGTGGTGTTCCAGGTCGGGTGCGCGGCCGCCGGTCAATGGGCCGGCCCAGAGCACATCAGACTCCGCCTTTTCTTCTTCTCCAAAAATATTCTAAGTATAAGAAAGAGGAGTCCCAGCCGGGTGCCCGACCGCCGGCCCTCTGACGGACCTGGAGCACATCAGGGTCTTCAAGCTTTTCCATTCTATTTTGTTGATGCACAGGCCGGGTAGTGGACCGTCTGCCGGGTTCCCGGCATGCGCTACCTGACCTCTTCCTTCTTCCTCTCTTTTTCCTTCTAAGTGGGAGCCATAGTATGAGCCGGGTGGTCGGCCACCGGTCCTCTAACCGGCCTGCGCCACCCGGAAGCTCTCTCTTTATTTCTTCACCTCATTTCTGAATCCCGACTCATGCAAGGCCTTTATGCCCCGATTCTTCATTTCCACCTTAATTCCTGCAAAATGTGATCGACATTCATAGCATGGGAAATCGGGAAGTAAAATATAATAAAAAAAAACGCATATCCGTGTAAACGGACCAAAATGGGAACGAAAATGAGAGAAAAATGTACTAATTAAATGCTTATCACCTTTTCAGGTTTAGCTACCTTTTCAGTTAGTTTTACCAAACATAGCCTTAAACTACTCATTCAAGCATTTCATCGCAGTAAAAAAAAATATTTCATCAAACACATGGTGTGCACAAAACAAAGACACTAATTAAAAGACTCACCTTTATGACAAATACCTCAATCAAACCATGAAACCTACACAAGTTCCCCCCTTTACCTTAGTAGTACACTACTCACACGTGTTAATAAGAATAAATACTAAAGATCTAGATTTGAACATGAAAGAAGTAGAAGAAAACATGTTCAAGAAGATAACTAGTTGAGCAAAGTATAAAAATTTAAGTAAATGAAATTAAGGAGAGGATTATACCAAACATGAACCAAAGTTGCAATCTTAGATTAATCAATAGATAAATTATCTTCTATACTCTTTAAATTACAACCCAATTCTTCAAAGGAAACTAATAGAAAGACTAGATCTAACAATATCCTACTAGAAATGAAGAGTAATTAGCACTAATTATGAAAGGATTTGAGTATTAATTAGGAGAATTGAAAACTTAATACTAGAATTTTCTATCTAGGGTAGTGTGTACAAAATTGGTTAAGGATGATGTATATATAGTGTCCCCTTGGATTAGGTCTCAAATGAAGGAAATAAGTCCATTTCGATGCAAAGGTCTCCTTGTCGGTGGTCCAACCGGCAGCGAGACCAAATTTCTCGAGTCAAAAATTGACGAATTCCAAGTGTTTGGACTCCCTCCTTGTGGACCGGGTGCCGGCCGGCCGACAAGAAATCCCTTCTCCTTTCTTTTTTACCTTTTTCCAAGGGGGTAGGTAGTGGGTGTCGGTGGTCCAACTGTCACCGGACCCATTCCTCTTTTATCTTCTTTGCTCTTACTTTGTGAGGGCTAGGTGCTCCCAGCCAATGAGCCGGCTGAGAACCCTTGGCTCATTTCTTCCTCTCTTGTTTTCTCGTGCTTCTAACAAAGTAGCGACGACGTCTTGCTCCTCATCCCGTCTTGCCTCTTCCTTGTCTATTCCTTAAAAGATGAGACGTAATATATAATATGGGAGCGCATGAAATAAGGAGTAAAATGCAAGTAAACCGAAGCTAAAACCGTGTTAAATAAGGTCAAAATGCATGAGAATAAAGAGGGGAAGCGGTCTAAATTAATCATATATCACATGGGATCATATGAGGTAGACTAAGAGGTGCATGATATCTATCTTAGGATAATCATTGGGTTGAGTCGTACTATTGGACGAGGCTCTCGATCTTATGCCCCTACCTAGGCCAAGTAGGCCAGCTCTCGCGTATACCTACCCTCTCCACCAACGTTAAGCAAGTGCTCGCCCTCCTAAGGCTCTCGAACTTTTAGGAAGACACTAACAATCAACAAGACATGTAAAGGCAAGTCTACACATTTCATCAAACACTTAGGATGTATTAGTTGAAACGAAACCCAACAATTAAGCTTCAGACAAATTGATCATGCAATAACCCCTAATTATCCCCGATTTGGGACTATCTTTGTACGTTTTATATAACTTACGTGGTAAATATATATTTATTTCTCGACGTAAGTGGAGATTTCAGCACCAAGTATACCTAATGTTCTCGAAAAACATATGTAAACTATTATTTATCAGTTTACATTGTGTATTTGGAGAACTGTAGGGAATTGCTGCTGAAATTTCTGCTTAGGTTGTGAAATAAATGTATATTTATTAGTGATATGAAACGTTCAAAGATGGGTTTAGGTTTGAGTGATAACTGAACACCAAAAAAGTTTAAATGGACAAATAAAACGCGTTTCACAATTTGATTACTAAAACATGTTAAATCATTCTATTGTTGTGTTTGTATATGATTTAGTTTTTGTTGATTATAGTATATTTTTTGTTTCTAAATAAAGAAACATTTAAGATTTGAAATGAAAAGGCAAGAGCGAAAATGGATGTATGAGAGACTGAATGCTATTAAAAGGCCTTGAATTGAGTATGTTAATGTTGGAGTATGTGTCATCAACAATAGTGCGATTACTTAATTAAACCTCAATAATAAGAATACATAAGGGATGACAAATATTATAGTCAACTGGTCCTCATTTATCGGTAACGATTGGCTGGCTAGAGGTTGACGTTACTGTTTTTTGACGGTGGTGATCAGTTGATCCCTTGAGGTCACACCGAAAGGACGATTCTCTAATGAATAAAGTTAATTAATTGTATATAAATACAGATTAATTAATTCCTTAAATTAAACAGGTTTAAATCATAAGAGAGACTTACATCTTATTGTAATACAATTAAATAAGATTCAATTTAGTAATTAAACCGTTATATTACTAAGATTGATCAATGTTTGCGAAACATTTGAGATGAGAATAATTGATTAATTATAATTACAATTAGTTGTAGATTATATGATTTATATCAACTTAATATGAGATTACCCATTTTACATACATGTAATTATGAATTATTACTTAAAATGTTAAGTGTACTTTAAATTAGTTAAATATACATTTATAAGCATAATTGCATGTAACATATCGAATGTCACATGTGACACATGGAAAATTACAAAAGATAAAATGGACACCCATATTATATGGAGTACCAGTTTTAGGAGGCTTCAGGGTGGATCTTTAGGTATTAATTGTTGTTCTAACTAAGATTAGACAACATGATTACATACCTAAGCTAGATCCTATGCTACAACATTGTAAAGACAAAAGGCAACCTCCTCACCCTTCCGCCCCATGCCCTTGTGGCCGGTCCATAGAGTGAATAAGAGGAGATCATTCTCTTCTTATTTTACTCACTTGTCATTTTATTCTGATTATACAAGTAACTCTCATCTAATTCTCACAATAAAGCTTAAGGAAGTTTATGTTCATAATAATTCTCACATTTTTCTAATCACTTGTCATTTTATTATTAGTAAGTGTAGTAATAACTATATTAGACATAGTATTAAGGGTTCTACACATATTATTTAGTATAATAATATTTGTGGAGATAAGGGATAATCTAGGTGCAATCTAGAGGAGTGCTTCTATACTTGGAGCTTGTAGAGGATCATACCTTATCATATAGCTCAAAAACAAGAGTAGGAAGGAGTCATATCTTGTGCCCTAAAAACGTCCCCCATCTACAATGTAAGAAAAAAAAAAGGATTTTCTCCTTATCTTTTGTTGTTTTAGTTTGCATGCACTAGATCTTGTATCACTATATTAACAAGATAATTAGTTTGTTATTAGATTAGTCTAATTAGTAGGTTTTTGAACCTAACAATTGGTATCAGAGCATAAGAATGTTGCAAGCAAATCGTTTATTAGCTTTTACGAGTTAACAAGTAACTAAAATAATATTAGAAATTTGTGTTTTTATTTGATAAGTCACAAAATTTTTGAGCATGTTATATATTCTGGTCCTAAAATGTATTTAGGTCATTTTGAAGATTTATGGATGATTATTGCTTAATGTTTAGTAAAATAAACACATTTTAATGAGTAAAAATGAACTTTTATTTACTAAAAATAGTTAGAGTTTGAATATGGCTAAGAAAGTTTAGTATGATATCAGATGAATATTTTATTTATTGTATGTAAAATTTCAGATATAGGATATATTTTGCATGATTTATATTTTTTAATGATTAAAAAGGATATAAATGATGATTATTTTAGCAAATACAGCTAAAACGAATTTTGTAGCATGAGAAAATTATTATAGGTTGCATTTATATTATACATATAATATGTAAAATTATAAAATTTATTACATTAATTTTCATAAGCTTTAGGTATTTTATTTGATAAAACCGATAAATTGCAAATATATTTTTCTCTAAAATGATTCAAAGAATTTTGACCAAAATTTTGAAATTTTGAAGGTCCTAGAAATATTCCACAATGTTCAAAATTTATTTTCAAATTTTTGAATTATTGTAATTAAATTTGGAATTATTTCATAATTGTTAGGTTAAGAAGGGTAAAAAAAGAGAAATAATACAAAACCGTCTTGAATTATTGTCTAATATTTATTAAAGACTAATTTTTGAGTCCTAAAATAGTTAGGGTAATTAAATTAGCCTTAAATGTGATTTAAGTATTGATTTGTGATTTTAATTAGTTATTATCACGTGTTTCTGTAAAATCGGCCGGTGATATACGATATAAGTTTTATAGGGCGATTTGGCACATTAATTTTGCATGTGTAACACATATAATTATGCTGCATATTTTATTGATGAATGTCATTTTTAATTTATATAATTTTTAAGTATATAATTTATGTTAGTATGGCCTTACTTTTAATCAATATTACCCGTAATGTAAGGGAATATTGATTCGGCTGTAATTTTAATGTGATCTCGTATCACTTTTACTTTAATAGATTTAATTTTCCAAGTGTATAATAGAAAAGTTATGTAATTTTATTATAATATTTGTAATTCCGGAGTTTCCTAAAAAACACGAAGCCATTCGGAAAGGCGTTCCGATCGAGACGGTGTCCTTGGGTGGCGTGCCACTTGAAATTCAAGGGACCAATGGAATTGGTTTCCGAATTTGTAATAGATCATTAGATCTTCTATTATTTCTAGGAAGGTCATACTATGAAATTGTTTGTTGTTGCATTTTTCTTTATATGTTACATGCATGCCAGATCGCCATAAATTACACATGCATATCATATCGAGTTATCGAACGTGTCAATTACTATTATCGATAGATCACCAATTTAGTTCACTTAAAGGAGAGAGATAATAAGTTGACAAGACCTCTATATTTTATTAATTGAGACTTAGCCTTACCAAATAGTAGAATCCATGAGTCCCAATTTCAAGAGGGGTAGGCTCGGCACACCGAGGTACTTTCTTTTTACGTTGGGTAAGTGGGGTATAAAAATGTTATTACATCAAAATTTGGTTGTTCTTAACAGAAAGATTAGGGTCCGTAGGCTCATGTGTTCTCTACGGAAAGATTAGGGTCCGTAGGAAGTTTATGTTCATAATATTTCTAATATCCTCATATTATTACTAAGTGTAGTAATAATCATATTAGACATAGTATTAAGGGTTATTCTACACATATTGCCTAGTATAATAATATTTGTGGAGATAAGGGATAATCTAGGTGCAATGTAGAGAATTGCTTCTATACTTGAAGCTTGTAGAGGATCATCTCTTATCATATAGCTCAAGAGCAAGAGTAAGAAGGAGTTCTATCTTGTGCCCTAAAAACGTCCCATCTACAATGTAAGAAAAAAAAAGGATTTTATCCTTATCGTTTGTTGTTTTAGTTTGCATGCACTAGATCTTGTATCACTATATTAACAAGTTAATTAGTTTGTTATTAGATTAGTCTAATTAGTAGGACTTTGAACCTAACAGTTAATGGTGTTAGAGAATTCATTATTCATGCTAAAGAGCAAGATTCTTTTCAAAGGAATAACGAGAAAACGAGATGTCCATGTTCCTTATGCAACAACACGAAGTTTTTGAAAGAGGCTCAAGTAAAATCACACTTGATTAAGAATGGGTTTTGTGTTAATTATTATAATTGGGTGTGTCACAGGGAGGATTTTCCAGTTGATGAACCTGATATACCAACGAACCCTTATCAAGATATGGTTAATGATGCATTACGTGATAGAATAGACACTATAAGAGAGGAAGCTCTTGATGCTGTGGTTCCTTTTTCTTCTGATGTTGATGTTGTTCCTGAGACATGTATGGGTGACCAATCTGTTGGATATGTTACACCTTTGGATGAGCAAGCTGAGTTTGATATGATGATGAAGAAAGACATAGAGGAAATGATGAGGAAATGGGAAGCCATGCACGAGACACTGTGTTGCTTGAACCTATTGGTTCATCACTCTGTTCTTTATCTACTGCAGCATTTGTTTCATTGCTTAAGCCTACTGGTTCATCACTCTGTTCTTCATGTACTGCAGCATTTGCTTTATTGCTGGAACATGTTGGTCCATTACTGCACCCAACTGGTGTAGTAATGATGCCAACAGGTTCAGCAGCATTGTCACCTGCAACAGTCACTGCATTTACAAAATCACTTATGCTTAAACAATCCCCTACATTGTTTAAGTATGTTATACAGTCCTTTACTAAGTGCAAATCAGACCTTAGAAAATCACTTATGCTCGAACAATTTCCTGCTGCTGCTAGTTTAGACTTATGCATGTGTGGTAAACTGTAATCATTCCCACCCTTCTTTGTCATGACCTCTAACATGCATGCATGCATTGTTATATATACATATTTTAGTTTCACAACCTCTAGTAGTTGAAAAGCATTATTAACTTCCACAACTACTTTATCCAACTTGTAACAATTTGTTTTTTTGCTGTAGTGACTGAATGGCTTTGAAAAATTGATAAGTGAATATTTGTATGATTTTAA
This sequence comes from Heliosperma pusillum, assembly GCA_022085475.1. NCBI lineage: Eukaryota > Viridiplantae > Streptophyta > Magnoliopsida > Caryophyllales > Caryophyllaceae > Heliosperma > Heliosperma pusillum. Next base: position 13,972 of record JAIUZE010023735.1, on the reverse strand, counting down.
TCCCCAATTTAGCTCGGTTTTGTGTATCATTTGTGCTTTGTTAAGCCGTTTTATGAGCTAATATCGTCTTCTAGGCGAATTCCTATGTTCTAACCTGTTTTGTAGGGAAAGTGACGTTTCTACGCCCTTTTTCTATATTCTCGAGCATTTGCCTAGACCCCGACGATTTGAAGAAGCAAGCTTGACCAAGTGAAAGGCATTTCAAGAAGGTTCACTAATTCAAAAGAGAGAAGAAGTAAAGACGATGTCGCAGTTGTCGGAAGATCAATCAATTGGGCGGAAGAATTCATCGCTTTACATCAAACCCTATCAACAAACCCGATTGAAGAGGTCAAGGGGGATGATGGAAGTCAAGTCAAAGCAAAGGGAGATGAAACGATAGTCAAAAGCTTCTAGATGACAACTTACTCGATCGGGTAAGTGTGTACCCGATCGGGTATCCTTGCTGCTTCGAGCAAATTGCTTCAACTTCCTCCTTTTGTCCTATATGTTCAATGCTCGACCCCTTCCCCACGAAACCCTAATGCTATATAAAGGATGCTCCAGCCACTCTTCTAAAGACATCACACATCCTCTTCTCATCCTTTCTTCTCTTCTTACATTTCTCTTTAGATTAGAAGGAAGGGAGAACTAGCCTCCCTTCTCTCATTTTCTTCTTCTTTTCTTCTTTAGTTCTTAGTTTATTTCTGTCCTTTCTACATCAAAACTTTAGCTTAGATTAATAAGAGTTTCAATCTTTGTAATCTACTTTGTTGGGTTCAAGTGTTGTAATTCAAGGAACGATTATTCTATGCAAGGGATTTCTATTATTGTTATCGCTTTCGTTGTTGATCGTCACCTAGGTATTTCTATTTTATCCTTTGTTTAATGTCTTTATGTTTTCCATTTGATTGTTATTTTCTATCCGTGTTATCTTAGATTCATTTTAGTACTGTTATAATCGTCATTTCATTTCCTAGATTGTCAATTTAGCGTCGATATTATCGCCACATAGAAAGTCTTAAAATATTGTCAAAATCAACTAAACATGTCTATCCTAGTTTTCATTGTTAATATCATCTTAGATTTAGACATCGCCATGAGTGAGTAGTCACCTTTCTAGGGTGTAGGGTAGTCATGTTAGATTGATTAAAAGATGATAATTGGATAAATGAAATTGTGCTTTTAAAACATTGTGTCTATGCATGTTTGGACTATAACGATAGTTAACGATTTCTGGCCGAAAATCATTGACTAGAATGGAATTCTTTTCCAAGGTAGAGATACGTGAATTGAATAGACAAAGCATGACATGGTAGATTAAGACCTAGTAAATTGCCTAAAAGCTTGCTAGACCATCTGATCTATGATTGTAATGAACACATCATTCTTACGAACTCACAAATGAATTATTTGCATGTTCCATATCCAATTGCATCAACATATTAATCTGCATGTGTGAACCTACTTCCCTAGATACTTTTCATTATTGTTAATTCATCATTTGCTTTTATTTTGTTTTCGTTTATGCCTTTTATTAGTTTAGAAATTAAAACTCCAAAACCCAGAAAGTTGTTAGATAAAACCCAATTGCGAGACACTTCACATTCTATAGGAAACACCATCTCCCTGAGGATCGACCCCTATGATAAGGGTAAAGTCGCGTCACCTTAATCAAAGTAAAACCTAATTCACTCCTAACTAATAGTCAGCGGTAAACAAGGTATCGAATCCACAGGGAGGCGGTAGTATTCTAATCTGTTAAACTAGGTTTGTCTTTTAAGTAACAATTTCTGGGTTTTGATTGTGGTTTCTAAACTAATAGCAATTAATAACAACAACTAAAGTAAACAATAACAACTAATAACAATAATAATAACAACTAATAATAAGCAATAACTAACTATAAGCAATAACAAACTAATAAGGGTGAAAACAATGAGATTAAAAGTCTAGGGTCTCAGGTTCACTAGGATTATTGTTCAGGGGTAAGGATGAAGTCAATTATCATGCAATAAAGTTATCTAAGGTCACAAGATCGGTCGATTCAATTATGCCCTTTAGATCTACAATTTAAAATGCGATCGCTATCATTAAACGAGTTCTATTCAATTATCGTAGCCTATCTTAGTCTTAACCCGGTCGGTGTCAATCCTAATTTGCTAGACTAGTTAATTAATCCTGGCCAGTAATCAAACAACTAGAATTAAAACGATAATCAAACGATAACCATGCAATTGCAATTCAATCAATTAATCTACCCATTCTAACAATCCTAGATCCCCTTTCAACCCTAGAAAGGAATTTAGCTACTCATAACGATATAAACAACAACAATAATAATTAAAGTAAACATGATTAACAATAATGAAAGGATGAACAAAGAATAATTAAAGAACAAGAAGACAATTAAATTGAATAACAAAGAAAGATTGAAAAATACCGAATACAAGTTGAACTAAAGACAATCGTCTTTGATGAATCAAATCCGGAGGAAAAGTAAACTAATTAGGGTTTCTGAATTAAAGCCTAAAAGTATCCAAAGCATAAGAAGGCATAGAAAAGCATGTCTAATTAAGAAAGACGAGCTTTCTTTTTATAATACAAAAGATCTAACTAATTAGGTTAAACTTAAGGAAAATAAAAGAAATCCGCCGAAATAAAGCTTGCTCGATCGAGCAAGGGCCTTCTGCTCGATCGAGCAGCCATGATATCGACTCGATCGAGCAACATGACTCTGCTCGATCGAGCAACTCTCATTTAAGCTTGTTTCTTCGACTTTTCTTCATTTATTCTCTTTTCTTCCTCGATTTCCGTGCCTAGCTTCTACGATCCAACTCCGCCATGCTCCATATCTACTCAGAAAGCTCCAAATGCATCCAATCTGCATTAAAACATAACAAAAGCGGCAGAATCTATATTCTAGCTAAAATAGCATAGAAATAAGCAAGGAAAGACGGTAAATCGAGTTATTTGTGACTAGGGGAAGCATAAAATATGTATATAAATAGTGATCATCAAACTCCCCCAAACCAATCCTTTGCTTGTCCCTAAGCAAAGCACTCGACACATACAAAGACAAACATACAAATGGTGAATGAAAAACTCAAAGCTAATGTTAATGCACATACAAATCTCAAGCTATCCATATCTATAACAAAGTAATGACCAAGTTGTACCAATAAAACAAATTCAAAGGTACGGGAAAGTAGAAAACGCAGCTCATACTCCAAGATTTTACATGATACCGTAGTATAGACAAAAACCAAATACCTTTCAATCTTGCAAGGCTCAATTTGTCGGATTCTCGCGGATTCACTCAAGCACTCATAAGTTTATGTAAAGGTGAGTTTTGTGAAGATAGAAAGAAATAGAAACACTCACTTAACTTATGAAACATGCATGCATTCTAATGTGATAGTAATTTCCCCAACTAATACGCATTCGCTATAAAGTACATGAATCAGGACAAAAAGGGAGGCTAATGGGTGAAGGTATAGAAATGGATTGTGCCAAGGCACGTATGGAAATGTGGGGCTAAGACCGGTAGTCGCAGCGACACGTACCAAAACAAATCTTCAAGACTAGCACAAACCAACACCAACTAGAGAAATCATCTTAAACTTTGACAACGCAAGAGAGAGATCGAAATTGCTCTCTAAATATGCATTAGACTCTAGTAAATTCCCTTTCATTTTCCCTTGAATAATTCAATGAAGCAACATATTTTTTTTTTTTCCCTTTTCTCTTTTTCTTCTTTTTCATGATTTTCAAATCAAATCTTTTTTTTCTTTTCTTCATCATTTTTGTTTCTTTTGCTTCACAACTTTTCTCAACAAAGGGAATAAATGACACAATTGCCAACATACTTGCTACACCCAATGATATTCTTTTTGAAATCCCGACCCAACCATAGTAGACAAGTAGATAAGAAAAACATGCAACTGCGACTGTCCCGATAAGGTAGGCAAGTTCTAGGAATGTAGCTATTAGATAGGTTATGAAACAGGCTACAAATGTTCAAAAGGGCTAAATATAAAGAACTCAATAATAAGGGTATAAAATCAAGTCTTTTTGGCTATGTGAGGCTTATTTGAACAAAAAGAATCACCTTTCCTCATGCACTTATCAAACGAACGCGTATAGTATCAAGAAACGAATGTCACACTTATGCAATTTGATGTTACACATTTCACAAGGAGTACCACACTCAAGCCTAAAGACAATGAGACCAGTTTATTGATGTTCCTGGCCTAGGAAGCTCTAAAGACCTCAGAATTTTAAGTGGTTTACCAACAAAAATTGCCGAATCTAATTAGCATAAGGTATGTCAAAAACGGTCAAGACTTGTACTATGAGCTTTGTTTTCAAAAATAGCAAGTCAAAACAATGTACATGGACAACCTATTTGAGATTCAAATGCAGAAACAATGCAAATTATCATCATTGTAATTCAATTCACCAAAACTCGACCTAATAAAATGAAAACATGTTTTTGGATTTTGTAAATTTTTCAATTTTTATGGATTTTTTTTTTCTTTCACACAACAGAAATAAACACACAACATAAATAAAGACTCTCCCCCAAACCTAAATGTCACAGTGTCCTCATTGTGACGCTAACAACATAGCAATCACACAACAACCAACAACAGCAACCTAAAGGACACTACTAACAAAAGGGAAAAGGGGAAATAGCTAAAAGAAAATACAATAAAATAAAGTACAAGGATAGATAATACCAGCTGTATAGAATAATAGCCTCCCCAAACTAGCTGCAAAATAGGGGAGTAGTGACCAGCTGTCACTACTGCGCCTGATCATCATCATCATCATCATCATCGCCCCTCTGAGCAGCACCAGACGAAGAAGCCCGAAACGGGTCACCAAACCCACCAACTGGAGCATCCGGTTGGATATGAGTATACCAAGAACGACCCAGGCAACCATAATCGTGACTAAACTCCTGGGAAAACTGCTGAGGAGTCACCCCATAATTATCAAACACACCAGTCTCATCACCCGGACCTCGGTAGTAGCTCGGCGGAGTCCAACCAGCAGTGGCGTTAAGATCAGTCCGCATAAGGTTCTCCCAAAGTCCCCTCATCACCAAGTCATTGTTAATTCCTTGGTGAATCCTAATCTCCCTCTCCAAAGCTGGATCATAGGTGTAAGCAGGTGGAGGGTAAGGGTAAGGAGTTGGGGTGGTGCAAAGTGTGGAGCCGGGGTGGTGGTAGTCTGAGTAGAAGTAGATGGGGTAATCCGCCGACGAGGTCGACGGTTCTCGGCCAAAGTAAAAACAAGCTCAGGTGGAACCACATAAGAACGGGGGGGAGGGGTAGGTCCAGTCTCAGGATCATGAGTGGGTAACCGCTCTGTAGAAGGTAAATGGTTATCCCTATTGGGAAGAGCTATCCACTGGGTCCCCCGTACTCGCCACTGAAATCTAGCGTTCCCTAACGCGTTAATCCAGCAAAGTGTGTGGCGTAGGTACTCCTCGTCTACTCTAGGGGCATGGAGTGGGGTCATTGGTGTGTATCTACGGTCTCCCCCAAACCCTGCAAGTCGCCTAGCCAACCTAGTGACTAAGGCACCACAGTCTAAAGAATGTTGGGTAGGGGAATTAACCCTCCAGAAAGCATAGCACACCAAACCGACTGGATTGAAATAAAAATCATTCTCATGCTTGGGGTTGAGGGTAGAAGCAAGTAATAAGACCTCATGAGAATTAAGCTTACTAAGGTCCTTCCTAGCAAATAAAAGGAGGCTAAAGAAACGCAAAAACAACCTCAGACAAGGGTGTTGCACATCATTTACCGCCATAGCATTAACACGTGCCTCAGGAAGACCAGTAAATAAACGAAAATATTCAACGGCTTGAAAGCCGGAAGGAATAGCAATAAAAGAACCATCGTCACCTAGAGAAAGACCCAAATGATTTGCCAATTTGGCATACGACAACACAAAATCCCGATTAAGCAACCTAAAAGACATACGTTTATTGGTCTCGTCCCAATCATAGGAACTGAAAAATTCTAGTGTCAAAGGTCGATATGAAAGCTCGTTAAGGGAATAAAGCCCACCAAACCCAATTCGGTCAAACATAGCAAACATGGCATTCCCAAAACCGAGTAAATCAAGAACGTTGGGGCACACACATCGAGTAGGGTCCATAGGACGACCCATAAGCAAAGCAAAGCGGTCATGCTGCTCTTGTGTGGTGAAAACGATCCAAGGGTAATCGGGGTTACTCGGAATCGCTTCTACTTCGGGTTGTCGAACAAGACGGGGTGCTCTACGACGCTTGCTAGTTCCTTCTTGTCTAGACATGGCTAATTGAAGTAAAAAAAACACACAAACACAACTATATGCTCAAAAAGACGGATTAACAAACCCTAACTCGAAAAAAATTCAAATTTGAGTCTAAAACGTAAGAAAGACGGAGCAATTAGCAATGCAAGAGTGATTAATTACTAAATAACAAAGCTAGGAAGCAACAACAATGAATTAGAAGCACAAAATTGAAGAAATAAGAAGCAAACCCTAGATTCACAATTTGGGCAAAATAAGGGAGCAAGAACACCAATTTCTTCACAAATTGAACTTAAAACCAGTAAAATAATGATTGTTGATGCTAGCTTGATGATTAAATTGATGAGTTGAATGAGTTTGCTTGAGGTTTATGAAGAGAGTAAGGGTGAGGGAGAAGAAGAGTGCCGAAAAAAATGAAGAAGAATGAGAAAAGATTGGGAAAAACCTGATTTTAAGGCTCTGGACCGGTCTGAACAGGTCGACTCGATCGAGCAAGTGAAACACTTGCTCGATCGAGCAACCTAAATTTTCTGGATTTTTGAGTACGCTGAAGTGGCTGGATATTGGTTGCATCAAAAACTCGATCGAGCAGTGACTTGCTCGGTCGAGCAACCTGTGATTTTCACTTTTACCTCGTGTTTCTCTTCTTTTCTCTTTTCTTTCTTTTCGTTTCTTCATTATGAGAGCGTCTTCCAATTGTATTAGCTGCAAATACTCAATAAAATTGTTAGATCGCTCCCTCACCGCACTCAATAAAGCACAACTATATTAACTATCCAAACTAAATCTAATTAAACTATGACATCAATAACGAAGCTAATTGAAAAATAAAATTTACAAATGAAATACAAGTAAATGCCGGGTTGCCTCCCGGTTAGCGCTGGTTTATAGCGGTCCCGCACGACCGTGGTACCTCAAAATCATGGTGATTTATCAAGAGTGAAAAGGTCGACGGCCTCTATCACTCCAATAAATGCTCCATCATAATAGATCTTCAAGCGTTGACCATTGACTTTGAAAATCTCACCCTTGTCGGTTTGTAGCGTAACCGACCCAAACTTGTTCACCTCAGTAACTGTGAACGGTCCCGACCATCTGGACTTGAGTTTACCTGGAAACAAACGCAAACGGGAGTTAAATAATAATACTTTATCACCAATTTTAAATTCCCGCTGCAGGATATGCTTGTCATGCCATTTCTTTGTCTTCTCCTTGTAAACCCGAGCACTATCATAGGCATGCAATCGAAACTCATCGAGCTCGTTCAATTGCATAAGTCGTTTCTCACCCGCCAGTGAGGGATCCATATTAAGCTCTTTTATGGCCCACATAGCCTTATGCTCAAGTTCTACCGGTAAATGGCATGCCTTGCCATAGACTAACCGGTATGGAGAAGCACCAATTGGAGTCTTAAAAGCAGTTTGGTAAGCCCATAAAGTATCATCGAGCTTACGACTCCAATCCTTCCTAGATTTACTCACGACTTTCTCAAGGATAGATTTAATTTCTCTATTAGAAACCCCTACCTGACCACTTGTCTGCGGATGATAACTTAACCCCCGACGATGTGTAACGCCATATTTCTTCAATAAAGAATTAAGATGACGTTAATTGAAATGCTTTCCTCCGTCGCTAATGAGAGCACGGGGAACCCCAAATCGTGGGAAAATGATCTTCTGAAACAGTTTGATAACTGCTTTGGCATCACAAGTGGGAGTGGCAATGGCTTCCACCCATTTGGAGACATAATCTACTGCTACTAGAATGTATTGGTTACCATGGGAAGACGGGAATGGCCCTTGGTAGTCAATACCCCAAACATCGAATATCTCAACTTCCAAAATACCCGTTTGAGGCATCTCATGCCTTTGAGAAATGTTACCCGTCCTTTGACATGCGTCACAAGAACGGACAAAAGTAGTAGCATCCTTGAGAATAGTTGGCCAATAAAAACCCGACTGCATAACCTTAGCAAACGTCCTTGAGGGACCATGATGACCGCCATATGAAGAAGAGTGACAATGAGAAAGGATGCCATGTACCTCACCCTCTAGAATACATCGTCGATAAATGTCGTCGGCACATTCCCGGAATAGATAAGGATCATCCCAAAAATACCTCTTGACATCGTGTTGAAACCTCTTCTTTTGCTGATAGGATTGATCTGGAGGCATAATTCCCCCAACCAAGAATTTAGCATAATCGGCAAACCATGGAGTTTCCATGGTAATGGCAAGGAGATGATCATCAGCAAACGAATCATCAACGGGGATGGAATCTCCCTCTTCAAACCTTAGACGAGACAAATGGTCAGCAACCACATTCTCAGCACCTGACTTATCCCGGATCTCCAAATCAAATTCTTGTAACAACAAGATCCAACGAATAAGCCTAGGTTTGGCTTCCTTCTTAGCCAACAAGTATTTCAGTGCTGCATGGTCAGTATAGACTATCACCTTAGAACCCACAAGATAGGCTCTAGACTTGTCTAAGGCGAAGACAACTGCAAGTAACTCTTTCTCAGTGGTAGCATAGTTAACTTGCGCATCATCCAACGTCTTACTGGCATAGTAAACTGCATGTAGCACCTTATCCTTCCTTTGCCCCAAAACAGCCCCAACTGCATAGTCCCTGGCATCACACATTATCTCAAACGGCAATGTCCAATCAGGAGACTGGATAATAGGAGCTGAGATTAGAGCTTGTTTAATCCTGTCAAAAGACTTAACACACTCATTAGTAAACACAAACGGGGCATCCTTATGGAGAAGCTTAGTCATTGGTTGAGCAATTTTCGAAAAATCCTTAATAAAACGGCGATAGAACCCCGCATGACCAAGGAAACTTCTAACACTTTTAACATTCACCGGGTACGGTAATTGCTCAACCACTTCCCCTTTAGCTTTATCCACTTGGATGCCTCGTCCAGACACCAAATGACCAAGTACCACCCCTTCAGTTACCATGAAGTGGCACTTCTCCCAGTTTAACACAAGATTACTCTTCTCACAACGTTGTAAGACTTTAGTCAGATTAGCTAAACAACTATCAAAATCGGTCCCATAAACACTGAAGTCATCCATAACGACCTCCATAATAGACTCGATATAATCAGAAAATATAGCCATCATACAACGTTGAAAGGTGGCAGGGGAATTACATAACCCAAAAGGCATTCTTCGGTAAGCAAAGACACCATAAGGGCATGTGAAGGTAGTCTTTTCCTGATCGTCAGGATGAATGGGGATTTGAAAGAATCCCGAGTAGCCGTCTAGATAACAAAAATACTTATGACACGCTAGACGCTCTAACATTTGGTCAATGTAGGGAAGAGGGAAGTGGTCTTTCCTAGTGGCTACATTCAGCCTCCTATAATCAATACACATCCTCCACCCATTCACTAGTCTAGTAGATATGAGCTCGTTTTTCTCATTAGTGACGACCGTAGTCCCTCCCTTTTTAGGGACTACCTGAACAGGACTAACCCACTTGGAATCAGAAATAGCATATATGATTCCCGCATCTAACAATTTCTGCACCTCTTTTCTAACTACCTCTTGCATAGTGGGGTTCAAACGATGCTGACCCTGCCTACAAGGTTTATGGTCTTCTTCTAAGTGGATACGGTGCATACAAAAGTCAGGACTAATACCCTGTAAATTATCAATGCTATAACCTATAGCCTTTTTATGTTTTTTTAAAACCACCAACAAATCAGTAAGTTGGCTTTCAGATAGGCTAGCACTGACAATTACAGGATTCATCTCATGGGAATCAAGAAAAACATATTTAAGATGAGAGGGGAGGGGTTTAAGTTCAGGTTTCTTTACCTCGGTAACCTTAGGGGGGTTACCTAAGCTATAAACCTTCTGTAACTTGCAGTCCTCTCCTGTCAGCAGTTTTTCCATTGCAACTACTTCTTCATTCTGTGAGCTTCCAGCTTCAGCAGTGCTGGAAATTAAGGTGATCTCCAGAGGATCCCTATTCAAACACAAAGAAAGACAGTCATCAATAGTTATATCAACAATATCGACTCTATGACATGTCTCTTCTAACATGGGATGTTTCATGGCATTATCCAAGTTGAAAGTGATTGTATCACCCCCCACTGTTAGTGTAAGTCTCCCATTCTTAACATCTATAACCGCCCCCGCAGTATGGAGGAATGGTCGTCCCAAGATGATAGGAATTTGGGTGTCCTCAGCCATATCTAAGACAACAAAGTCAACTGGTATGAAAAACTTCCCTACTCTAACCGGTACGTCTTCTCCCCAAAGGGTGTTTAATAGAACGGTCGGCCATTTGTAAGGTCATGGTTGTAACAGTAAGTTGACCCATATTAAGCTTTTTGCATATAGAAAATGGCATAACACTAACACTAGCCCCCAAATCACAAAGGGCTTTATCGATAGCTAAGCAACCTATATTACAAGGAATAGAAAAACTCCCTGGATCCTTTAGCTTAGGTGGTGATCTGGATTGCAACACAGCACTGCATTCCTCAGTGAATACAACCGTCTCCACTTCATTAAAGGACCGCTTCCTTGTCAATATATCCTTCATGAACTTTGCATAAGCCGACACTTGAGTAATCAACTCGGTAAAAGGTACACTTACTTGCAGATTCTTGACCACTTCCATAAACCTCCCGAACTGTTTATCAAGCTTGGATTTATGTTGGCGGTGCGGAAAAGGAAGTTCTATGACAATGGGCTCGGCTTCTTTAGCTTTGGAAGATGAATTGGAAGTGTTTTCATCCTGAGCAGGGGTTGCTCGATCGAGCATAGAGGTTGCTCGATCGAGTTTTCCTGTACAGTAACTTTCAGGCACTTTTCCAGCAGAATTTTCGACTTTTTCAGAGGTTGCTCGATCGCGCAGGGGGGTGTTGCTCGATCGAGCAACTCCCTTTTCAGCCTCTTTTTCGTTGTTTTTCGAACTTTGATCAGTAACTTCCAAGCTTTCATTGGTTTCATCCCCTATCATTTCAGGGCCTTTGTAATGGGTTCCACTCCTCAAAGTGATAACATTGGCTTGTTCATGTGGAGGGTGCCCTTGAGGAGGAAGATTACCTGGTTGTTTATGTGGATTTTGAATTGCCAATTGGGCAATTTGAGTGTCCACCATCTTATTATGAGCTATTAACTGTGAGATCTGAGCATCTTGCTTTTGTTGTATCATAAGACTCTGCTGCAACATGGCTTTCAATTCCGCCATATCATTACTTGGAGGTGGAGGTTGTTGAAAGTTTTGGCCACCTTGATTGGAACGATTATAATTACCTTGGAAATTGCGATTCTGAGGAATCACATAAGAGGAACCTTGTTGCTGATGTGGCGGTGGGGTAGGATTAAGAACATTCTGACTTCTGTAGGAGAGATTGGGATGCTCTTTTGTCCTTTCATTGTAAAAATTGGAGTAAGGTGTACCTTGCTTAAAAGATTGAAAGGCAAGGACTTGCTCAGCCGTACTCATACATTCCACTGCATTATGCCCCATAGTACCACATCTTTCACAAGTTGGCTCTTGTTGAACCATGGCATGAACCGTTTGCTTATTTTCCAAGGACTTAGAAGTTTGTAACTCGGCAATTTTGGCAGTTAATGCCTCCAACTGAGCGGCAACTGCATTATCCGTACCTCCTCTCCTCACATTACCCCTAGGATTCACATACTCAGCAGTGTGAGTAGTCATCTCATCAATTAACTTCCAAGCATTGGCATCGGTAGTGTTATTTTGGAATCTCCCATTAGCAGCAGAATCGAGCAATGTCCTCTGATCATCATATAACCCATTATAAAATTGGTTGCATAAGAACCAAGTATCAAAACCATGATGTGGAACAGACTTGACAATCTTTTTGAAGCGAACCCAGGCCTCATTAAAGTTCTCATTGGGACCTTGTTTGAAACTTGTGATTTGACTTCGAATGGCATTGGTTTTCTGTGGCGGAAAATATCTTTTGTAGAATGCAAGAGCCAAAGAATTCCAATCGGTGATGCCAAGTGCAGCCATATCTAACCCACTCAACCAATCTTCTGCCCCGTCTCGTAATGAAAAGGGAAATAACACCAACTTGATCTGATCTTGTGTCACCCCACCCGTTAAAGGAATAGAGCAACAATAGTTGGTAAATTTCTCCATATGCTTAGCAGGATCCTCAGTAGGGCTTCCTCCAAACATGTTTCGCTCCACCAAAGAGATATAAGATGGACGAATCTCAAAAGTACTATTACCCGTAGTAGGGAGTTGAAATCCCTTGGGAATAGATGCAACGGTAGGCTCCGAATGGCTGGTTAGAGTAGGCATGGTTGTAGAAGGTGCAGAAATAGGTGTATCCTCTTCTAAGGATGGTTTTTCTGCGACGAATTCGGCGTAAACTGTTTCAAGCGTACTCAAGTCTTCCGCTTCTTGAATTTCCTTCCAAAAGTTTCGTCTAGACCGGAGAGTCTTCTCTGGTTCAGAATCGTAGGGCACGAGAACAGACCTAGAACACCTGGGCATAAACAAAAACTAAAGAAAAGGATGAGAACTGTCTCAAGGAACTTAGGTTCCCTGAGACGAAAAAGACAAACTAAGTAGAAGCAAACCGAAAACTGTTGCCTCCCCGGCAACGGCGCCAAATTTGATAAGGGTAAAGTCGCGTCACCTTAATCAAAGTAAAACCTAATTCACTACTAACTAATAGTCAGCGGTAAGCAAGATATCGAATCCACAGGGAGGCGGTAGTATTCTAATCTGTTAAACTAGGTTTGTCTTTTAAGTAACAATTTCTGGGTTTTGATTGTGGTTTCTAAACTAATAGCAATTAATAACAACAACTAAAGTAAACAATAACAACTAATAACAATAATAACAACAACTAATAATAAACAATAACTAACTATAAGCAATAACAAACTAATAAGGTTGAAAACAATGAGATTAAAAGTCTAGGGTCACAGGTTCACTAGGATTATTATTCAGGGATAGGGATGAAATCAACTATCATGCAATAAAGTTATCTAAGGTCACAAGATCGGTCGATTCAATTATGCCCTTTAGATCTACAATTTAACATGCGATCGCTATCATTAAACGAGTTCTATTTATTCAATTATCGTAGCCTATCTTAGTCTTAACCCGGTCGGTGTCAATCCTAATTCGCGAGACTAGTTAATTAATCCTGGCCAGTAATCAAGCAACTAGAATTAAAACGATAATCAAACGATAACCATGCAATTGCAATTCAATTAATTAATCTACCCCTTCTAACAATCCTAGATCCCCTTTCAACCCTAGAAAGGAATTTAGCTACTCATAATAATATAAATAACAACAATAATAATTAAAGTAAACATGATTAACAATAATGAAAGGATGAACAAAGAATAATTAAAGAACTAGAAGACAATTAAATTGAATAACAAAGAAAGATTGAAAAATACCGAATACAAGTTGAACTAAAGACAATCGTCTTTGATGAATCAAATCCGGAGGAAAAGTAACCTAATTAGGGTTTCTGAATTAAAGCCTAAAAGTATCCAAAGCATAAGAAGGCATAGAAAAGCATTTCTAATTAAGAAAGACGAGCTTTCTTTTTATAATACAAAAGATCTAACTAATTAGGTTAAACTTAAGGAAAATAAAAGAAATCCGCCGAAATAAAGCTTGCTCGATCGAGCAAGGGCCTTCTGCTCGATCG
>JAIUZE010023731.1:0-10728 GCA_022085475.1 Heliosperma pusillum | reverse complement strand
AGGAAACAATAGAAAGCTTTTCCCGCTAGTCTTTCTAACATTTGATCAATAAATGGTAGCGGGAAATGGTCTTTCAATGTAACCGCATTCAAGCGGCGGTAGTCAATACACACCCTCCAACCGGTCTGTGGTCGGGTGGGGACCAAGTCTCTTTGGGCATTCTTGACTACCGTCACTCCGCCCTTTTTGGGTACGACTTGAGTTGGGCTAACCCAACGGGAGTCGGAAATAGGGAAAATGATACCCATTTGCAATAGCTTAATTACCTCTTCTTGCACTACCTCCGCCATGGGTGGATTGAGCCTCCTTTGGGGCTGTCGGACCGGTTTGGCATCCACTTCAAGCCGTATCTTGTGCATGCAAGTCACCGAGCTTATCCCTTTTAGGTCCGCTATGCTCCACCCAAATGTTTCCTTATGCTTTTGAAGTAGTGATACCAATTTGTCTTCTTGGTCCTCGGTGAGTGTGCTTGAAATGATAAGTGGTAGGGTGTTCTTGTCCCCTAGAAAGATGTACTTCAAATGGCTTGGGAGGGTCTTCAACTCGACCTTCGGTGGTTGGAAAATGGAAGGGAGGGGCTTCTGGAGTGGAATACTCAAAGCAAACAGCTCGGAAAGGTTCGCCAGCTCAGGACGTAGGCTGCGTCCAGTGACGCAGGCTGCGTTGAGCACTGGTTTGCCCTGTTTTCAGCATTTCTATGATGTTGAGTTCTTCATAAGTTTCTATGGGCTCTTCCCCCTCCAAGTCTTCAAGACATTCCTGCACATCAACGGCCAACAACAAACGCAAACCTTCCTCTTCCATGTGGTTAGTTAAAGCTACCTCGAGTGGGTCTCTATCACAAAATTTATGCATTTGATTCACTAATGGCTCAAAGATATCCAAGAAGAAACAAGATTGATGGTCACTCGGGTGCCTCATGGAGTCATATATATTGTAAGTTAATCTTTTCCCTTCAAACTCCATAGTCAAGCTCCCGTTTGAAACATCGATCTTGGTATTTGATGTTTTCATAAACGGCCTACCAAGAAGGATAGGGGTGGCACTAGAACTAGATTCCATATCTAAGACGTAGAAATCCACCAGGAAGACAAGATTATCGACTTCCACTAGCACATCCTCTACCATGCCCTTGGGAAAGACACTAGACCTATCGGCAAGTTGAATGACCACCCCGGTCTTAGACAAAGGTCCTAAGCCTAGGGTCTCATAGATAGATAGAGGCATGACGTTTATAGAAGCCCCAAGGTCTAGCATGGCACGTTTAAAACTTTTTCCTCCAATAGTGCAAGGGATAGTGAACATGCCCGGGTCTCCACATTTCTTTGGTAAGTTTTGCTTGAAAATTGCCGACACATGTTCACTCACCCTAACCTTATGGGTTCCCTTCTTAGGATTTCTCCTAGGTGTACAAAGTTCTTTCAAGAACTTTGCATACCTAGGGACACTATTCAACAAGTTAAGAATAGGAATGTTTACCTCACATTTTCGGAAAGTCTCATATAAGTCATTCTCCTTGGCATACTTCCTAGTGCTTATTAAAGCACTAGGAAATGGGACTTCCGTTATGTACTCCTCCACTTCATCATCTTCAATAGTGTCCTTGCCCTTCCTTGAAATGTCTCCCTTGGGGCCCTTGCTTGTGGATGCCCCTTTTTCATTTTTCGATATCTCTTCATGACCAACCACCAATTCTCCTTGGTCTTCAATCTCCAAGGTTTCCATCTCAATATTCTTCATCTTTTCCTTTCCTTTGCCAAGGGGGTTTACTTCCAACTCTTTGCCTCCCCTCAATGTCATGGCACTAGCATTTTCCCTTGGTGGGGGAATGGTTTGAGATGGGAATCTTGTGGAGCTTGAGGCTTGGGAGTTTGACAAATTTGAGGCCATTTGGGATAGTTGGGTTTCCAAGTTGTTCACCCTAAGGTTGTTAGCCTCCCTATCCTTCCTTGCTTCCTCTCTATCCCTTCTTGCCTCCTCCCTATCTTTCTCTTGATTGGCAAGGAGTGTTTGCAAGATGTCACTCAAGTTCCCTTGAGAAGAAGAATTCCCTTGAATGGGACCTTGGTTTGGTTGTCTTTGGGATTGAGAATTATTTGGAAAATTTGAGTTGTTGGGTCTTGGGTTGTTGAAATTTCTTTGAGGATTTTGGTTGAAATTAGAGTTTCGGTTTTGGGTTGGATTTTGGGCTCTCAAGTGATTGAATTGAACATTTTCAAAGCTCTTTGACTTGTCACCTCCCCACCTCAAAAGATCACGATTTCCCACTTGGTTATACATTCCTCCACCACTTGGATTTCTAGAATTGTAATTCCCATACCCCATAGCATTGACGCTCTCCATAGTGGCTCCTTGCTCAATCATGATGTAACATGTATTTGTAGCATGGTCACCTCCACAATATGAACATTCAAGTGATTCGGGGTGTTGAGAAAATGAGCTACTTTTGTTGACAACCAAGTTGGACACCATGCTTTTAAGCTCACCCATCTCTTGCATGATTTTGTGATTTTGAGAGGTATAAGGATCTTCCATGGAAGATACATTTCTAGAGCTTCCTCCCCTTTCATTCTTCCTCCCGTAGCTTCTTGTGTTCATTGCCAACTTCTCAATAATGTTGTTGGCCTCGGCCACATTAAGTGTATCAATGCCACCTCCGGTGGCGGCTATAATCATCCGTTGGTCGTTTTGGCACAACCCTTCATTGAAGGCCGTCAATAAATCGTCCCCCGACATCCCATGATATGGGCATCTAGCCACAAGGCTTTTGAAACGCTCCCAATAGTCATAAAGGGTTTCCCCCATGTCTGGCTCAATGGTAGTGATGAGCTTCTTTGAGTGATTATGCCTTGAATCCGGGTAATATTTCTCAAGAAACTTCTTCTTCAAACCCACCCAAGTGGTGACGGAGTGGGCCGGAAGACAAAATAACCATTCTTTAGCGGCATCTTGTAGAGAGAACGGAAATGCTCTAAGCTTAAATTGGTCTTCGGTCACTCCTTGGGGGATGGCCCCTTGGCAAATCATGTGGAATTAGGCCAAGTGCCTATTGGGGTCATTTCCCACCATTCCGTGGAATCTAGGCAAGTTATGGACAAAGAACCCCTTGAGCTCGAAGTTTACATCCCCCATGGGAGGGTATGCGATACATAGTGGTTGCTCCTCATAGTTTCTTGCCCGGATCTCACTAATCGTTCTATTATCATCCATATTGGGAGGGTAGAGGATGTTCAACGGGGATGGAATCCTAGGAGGTGACTCAAACACTTGCTCTTGTTGTTCTTGAAAAAATATTGTTCTCCAACTCCTCTTCACTAGGCTCCCTCCAAAAGGGTCTCCTATAGAGGGGATTCAAAAACAACCAATTGGATATGCTACTTGAGGATGGATCAATGTCTTGGTCACCAAGTCCTTCTTGTGACCTAGGCATAAACTTTTAAAAACAACTCAACCACACAATTAGTAACTTCAATACCAAGTAACCTACACACAATACAAAAAGAAATATTTGAAAAACAATCTAAACAAAGTATGACACTAACAAGAGTTTCAATTTGATATTTAGCTAAATTGCCTTCCCCGGCAACGGCGCCAAATTTGACAGGGCTAAAACACGGTGTCGTTAATTCCGCAAATTAGCTAGGCCAAATAACAATTTATAAAACCAAATCTATACTCAAACCAACCTAAATAAAAAGGGTAGTAAGGGTAAGAAAAGGATCGAACCCAAGGGAAAGCGGTATTAGCTAAAAATAATCTAATCTAAACTCTTGCAAAATATCAATTAACAAAACTAACGAATCTAATCACAAATTAATGCACTAATTACTAATTAAGACACTAATTAAAACAAAGACTTAAATTAATTACGAACTATGATATTCACAATGGAAAACATGTAGGAAAACATAGATGGGGGAATTTGGGTAAAAAGATGAGTTAACATGAAACATGAGATTCTAGTTTAGGCACTTGCACAAACACCTTCAATGCAATTAACCAAATATGAGAGAAAATACTTAGTGTAACTATCCCAAGTAACACAACAATTAGCAAAGATGACTCCTTTCTACCTCTCCTCTTATTTATCTAATACTACCTCCTAAGAAATAGTCAACATGAATTAAACCACCCAAAATGGACCCTTTACAACTAAATCCACACTTATTAAAACATAAGCATAAACAAAGGAGTACGCTTTAAGCATTCAACCAAAGGATTAAGCTAGAATTATGCAATTCAACATTAAACCATGTAAAAATCACACAACATACAATTTATTTCTCAAAAGACTCAAACTTTTAAACCAAAGATGAAACCTTTCAAGTCTACTTCACACATTCAAGCATAGGGTGACAACTCCTACCAAGAACAAGCATTTATCAAGTAAACAAAATGTCAAGCTAGTCAAACCAAACATTCATTCACTCAACATAAAAGATTAACATAAACAAATTGCATTAAATAAAGAAGAAGAGGATTATAGAGTCATACAATGCTAAAAGTGTGAACTTGTTCAAATTACACCAAGTAATGAAAGGATTAGCTACCCATAGTCTTCATATTACAACCAATTTCTAAATAAAACCAAATTACAAGAGCCAAAGTTGAAGAACAAAGTAGAGAATTTCTAAGGGAAAATATGATGTTCAATGTTGTATGCTTGCCCTCCCTTCTCTCTCTTCAGTTTTCTGCTTAAATACCCTTGGTCCGCAAACCTAGGGGCCTTGAAAGGTGGGCTTTCAAAAGACAAGACGAAGAAATGAAGAAACTTCGTGCTGAGAAACGACGCAGGCTGCGTCCTACGACGCAGGCTGCGTCGTGATGACGCAGGCTGCGTCGTATGCTGCCAGATTTTCCTTTGTTTTCCTTCTTGACTTTCGTTGACCCATGGACTTTTGGCCCCGCCTTGACTTCCATTGACCCATTGGGTTTGGTCTTCATGCGTTGGTGATTCATTGCTAGCCCACTCCAATTTCCGGGTTTTTGGGTCTCGGGTTTCGGGTTTCGGGTTTGACTTTCATTGACTTTTGGGTTTGACTCTCAAAATTGACTCAAATTACTAAATAATAACATAAATACTAAAACTAAAGTTAACATAAAATAACGCAAATGACCCGTAAAAAGTAAAACGAAAGACTCTAAAAAATACTACTAGACACGACATAATTTGGTGTTGTCAGTGAGTTCAACGCGGCGGTGACCGATGCGGGCTTGGAGGAGTGGGAACATCTTGTGAGGGGGATGAGTTTCCAATCCATGATCGTCTTTGTTGCATAGGAATGCATTTGTTTTAACCTTCATTTGTATTTGAATGTAGGTGGCTCCGTCTCGGCATGTTGCGCTGTGGAGGGTGGCCAACCGTTTGCGGGATACAACCGTTGAGGCACTCGCAGGTGGCCAAGACCGACATGTAGGAACCTATCATTTCCTTTTCATTTTGCTGCATTTTTGTGGTTTTTGAAATGAATTGGTTGACTGAAATGAGGCATTTCTTTCGCAGAGAGCCTTAGAGCGTGAGTTGGTAGAGTCTTGGGTGGAGACAGCGAAGTCTCGAGAGGAGATAGCCCGCTTGCTGAGGGAGTTGGAGGCCTAGGATGCCGAGATCGCTGCCCTGGAGATTCTAGCTGGGCTTAGTGGTGATGAGGATTAGCTGTCTTGTTTTGTTTGTCGACTTTGGATATTTGAACTTTTTTTTTGGATTTGCTGTATATCTGGATCTGTTTTAGGCCGAGATCCCCCAGTCTTGGATTTGGCTTTAGGGCGAGAGCCCCTAGTCTTGTGTATACTTCTTTTGTTTTGACTTGTGTTACGACAGCCTGAGTGCCTTTGTTGTTGGATATCTTTTGTTCCTTTAGGTAAGTTTAAAGACACGTTTGGTAGCTGACGATTTATGCCGTCATGATGCCAGAATAGAACTCGCATAAATTACATGTAGCAAGTAATCTACTCAAACCTTTTACATGTGGCATATCGGTAGCCTAAACTAGCTCGAAATAAATGCATAAATAAAACGCGAAAAAATGTACGGAAATGTAAAAATATGACCGACAATGGGGAGGGTTACCCCTTAAAAAAAAAATATATATATATATATATATATATATATATATATATATATATATAAGTTTAGAAAAATGGAAATGAGTTGATTTTCCTAAAAAAAGAAAATGAAAAATGAATGTGCGTGACTGGCGAAAATGTCGATTTATCGTCTAGAAAACCGAACCCGGCTAGGAGTAGGAAATTCAAAAACCTTGGTAACTCGACATATTTTCCGAACCCACATTCTATAGGAATAGGAAATCATAGACGAACACGAATTAGGAAGGCGCAAGAGCTGGAAATTATGAGAAATGGCCTGAGGAAGAGGCGTGGTAAGAGTTGCGACTCTTCGAAAGGGCGTTGTTGTTGCTGCGTCATCTCTTGGGCTGGTCAGACCTCGGCTAAAATTAGGAAAAGACGAATAGTATATATAGCTGAAAGTCCATGGACCTTAATTAGATTCTTCTAATTAGTTACTAAATTACTTGTTAATTTAGTATTTAATGATCTGTGTAACATGCATGCAAATATAAAGACATTTATATAAAAGAAGAAATTTCCTCACATTGATATGGTAATGATATGGGCACAACAAGAACTCCTTCTTGTTGTTCTTGAGCTGTTATATAGATGATCCTCCAAAAATCTCCAAACTAGAAGATCTCCTTTAAATTGCACCCAAGACTAACCCAAATAAACTTAACTTATTATTAACTAGATAATAAGAAAAGTTATAGTAATATTAGAATATACTACTACTATAATACTTCTTCCATTCTCATATGATGTACCCATTTTGTGAATATATGTGAGGTATATTTTAATAAAATGGGTACATCATAGGAGAATGGAAGAAGTAATACTTAATGAATATTAGTATATGAGAGTTTTAGAAAGATGAGAGGATTTTAGCGAGATAAAGCAAATAAGCAAGAATGAACAACACAAATTGAACAACCATATTGCCCTTTTATAAGCAATATGGCCGGTCAAGGTAAGCCTCACAAGGGACTTATTTTGCTTATTTTAATTTACATGCAAAGTGGTAGAGTGTAGTGTTGAGTGAAATGATTTTAGGTTTACTATTCATGTCATAATCACATGTAACTAGTGAGCATGAACAAGAGCTACCATCATCACTTCACCACTACTACTTGACCGGCCCCTAGTGGCCTTATATGGTCCATTTTGATTTTTGATATTTGTCCCACAAATACTTATTAATCATATGCTTAATTATCTAGTATAATTAAGTGTTAATTTGATCATATAACAATTATATGACACAAATAAATAAATACTATGTACTTAACATTTTAAGTAATATTTTACCATTATATCAATATATAATTGGTCCCACAATGCTTAGTTAATTTATTTTACATTCCTTGTAAATATAATTAACTAATTATCTCTACCTCAAAATATATGTAAAACCTCAACTAATTTAGTAAATTAACGATTAATTACTAAACTAGATCTTATTTAATCATATTAAAATAAGATATAAATTTATTAGTCAATTATCGCATAATTGAAAAATAAGCTCAATCGAATTTGAGTTCCTAACTCGATTTCTAACTATTAACTCTCGTATATATATATCAAATATATGTAACGGACTAATCAACTCTATCATATACAATTAATTAGTTACTATTTGGGTTTCATCCTATAGGTGTGACCGAAAGGGATCAGTTGATCACCGACGTCATACGACAATAACGTCAAATTCTAGTCAGCCAACCGTTATTGATATACGTTAATCAACTGACTAATCAAATATATATAGTCAATAAATATCCTAATTATATTCCTTAATAAGATTTATTATGTGGCGCACTACTGTGGAGGACACCTACTCCAACAATCCCCCACTTGTCTGACACAAGTGTGCGTCACCAATTCTCTTGTCTCTTTATCACATCTCCCACACAACGCAAGGTGTCTTTCAGGTCGCACTTGCGATTGATTATATCTAGAGAGGTTTTTGTCGATAGGAAGAGTAACTGTCTGACCGGAAAATATACCATAAATCTCTTTCCGAGCGTGGCCACGCATTTACAGTAACTACTCCTCGAGTGGCTTAAAGATGTTTGTACCCAACGTGGGTGGACAATTCCTGATGATTTATCTACTCTGTATGATGCAGATCACCATGATCCAGAAGATGTCCATCGGCCTCCTTTTACGGCATGACCTAGAACATCAACCAAAACCAATCGGAAAATGCACCGACTCAGATAGACGGTCGCCAGTCAAAAGAATCGACTCATAGGAATAAGATAGAGGACCCTGCCACGACCAGGCATCAAGTAATTGATTTAATGGTCTCTACAAAGGTCACTGTCCGACAGAGTGTCATACAGTCTGTCTATGTAATCGACCAGTCATCTTCATGACCCCATGGTGCTGAACCAACCATCGATCGACTTACAATCTAGTCACTTCGAGACGTCACCTCATTGAGTGACTAGGGACAAAATACTAAGTTCGTCCTATTCACTTGAATATGGTGCAACATTGTCTTACAATCTATTTGGATAAACAAAGTATTAAATTTAGTCAAACTAAATAAAAGAGTTTATAATAAAACTCGAACAATGAATGCAATTATCATATATGAAATAATTAATACAACATTCAATTATTACATATTACGTAATCTAAAGGAATTCTGGTACACGTCTCAATCCCATTGTGACGACATGACCATCATGCTTAGCCTTTGATAAAGGCTTGGTTAAAGAATCAGCAATGTTATCATCTGTCCCAACCTTACAAATGGTAATTTCCTTTCTGTCCACGTAATCTCTAATTACATGATATTTCCTAAGTACATGTCTAGACTTACTACTATACTTGGGCTCTTTTGCTTAAAAGATAGCCCCACTGTTATCACAATAAATTGTGATAGGATCTTTGGCAGTAGGGACTACCGTTAGTGAAAGTCCATAAACCTTAATTAGACTCCTCTAATTAGTTACTAAATTACTTGTTAATTTAGTATTTAATGATCTATGTAACATGCATGCAAATATCAAGACTTTTATATAAAAGAAGAAATTTCCTCACATTGATATGGAAAATATATGGGCACAACAAGAACTCCTTCTTGTTGATCTTGAGCTATAATTATGGATGAACACAAGTAATCTCCAAACTAGAAGATCTCCTCTAAGTTGCACCAAGATGAACCCAAATAATCTACTCTTATTATTAACTAGATAATAAGATAGATATTAGACTACTAATATTAGACTATATTACTACACTAGTAATACTTAGTAAATATTAGTATTTGAGAGTTTTTAGAGAGAAGATGAGTTTTTGAGAGAAGTAAGAAAAATAAGCATGAATTGAACAAATAAAATGATCAACCATATTGCCCTTTTATAGGCAATATGGCCGTTCATGGTGAGCCAAAATTGGCTCTTATTTTGCTTATTTTAATCACATGCAAAGTGGTAGAGTGTAGTGTTGAATGAAATGATTTTAGGTTACTATTCATGTCATAATCATAAGTGACTTGTGAGCATGAACAAAAGCAACCATCATCACCTTACCAACTCTATACCAACCGGCCATGTGAGGCCTTATTTGATCCATTTTGATTTTTGATATTTGTCCCACAAATACTTATTAATCATATGCTTAATTATCTTGTATAATTAAGTGTTAATTTGATTATATAACAATTATATAATACAAATAAATGAATAATATGTACTTAACATTTTAAGTAATATTTTACCATTATATCAATATATAATGGGTCCTACAATGCTTATTTAATTTATTTTACAACTCCTTGTAAATATAATTAACTAATTACCTCTATCTCAAAACCTCAACTAATATAGTAATTTAACGATTAATTACTAAGTTAAATCTTATTTAATCGTATTAAAATAAGATGTAAATTTATTAGTCAATTATCGCATAATTGAAAAATAAATTTAATCGAATTTGAGTTCTTAACTCAATTTCTAACAATTAACTCTCGTACATATCGAATATATGTAATGTACTAATTAACTGTATCATATACAAATAATTAGTTACTATTTGGATTTCATCCTTTAGGTGTGACCGAAAGGGAGCAGTTGATCACCGCCGTCAAACGACAATAACGTCAAACTCTAGTCAGCCAACCGTTATTGATTTACGTTAATCAACTGACTAATCATATATATAGTCAATAAATATCCCAATTATATTCCTTAATAAGATTTATTATGTGGCGCACTATTTGTGGAGGACACCTACTCCAACAATCTCGCACTTGTCTGACACAAGTGTGAGTCACCAATTCTCTTGTCTCTTTATCACATCTCCCACTCAACGCAAGGTGTCTTTCAGGTCGCACTTGCGATTGACAATATATAGAGTGGGTTTCTCGATAGGGAGAGTAACTGTCTGACCGAAAAATCTACCATTGATCTATTTCTGAGCGTGGCCACGCATTTACAGTAACTTCTCCTCGAGTGGCCTAAAGATGTTTATACCCAACGTGGGTGGACAATTCCTGTTGATTCATCTACTCTGTATGATGCAAGATCACCATGATCCAGAAGAAGTCCCTTGGCCTCCTTTTAACGGCACACCTAGTAGAACATCAACCAAAACCAATCGGGGAACTACACCGACTCAGATAGACGGTGTCAATCAAAAGAATCGACT
>JAIUZE010023730.1:0-16098 GCA_022085475.1 Heliosperma pusillum | reverse complement strand
TAATATTATTTTCCTTTTTGTTATGAACCTTTTTCTTTAAGACACCTTTGTTATGATGAATATATTTAATAGTAGGTTCCGTTTTTAAAATTTACCGATTTTCACTAAAGTGAACCTATTAGAAACGTATTCTCATCTTTTATTTATTTAAATTACTTGTTTATCTTTCCGCAAATTTGAGGGTGTCACAGTTGGTATCAGAGCATTTTTGCTCCCGACGCACGGTTGTGTACCCTTGTATAAATAACTTGACCTTAATAAAATAATAAACTGTGAGATAGAATGGTAGGATGGGTAGATTAGGATTTATGTTGTAGTCTATTTGTTTATGCTAATTGTTAGGAGTAACTTAATTTGTTTTGTTTCTTATGAAGATGGTTGGACCTCTTGTAAAAGAGATCTGTGTTACCTAGAAGGAGTATCCTCTACCGAAGATTTGAAGAATTACAAGCCTAATTGAAGTGTATTCCTTCTTCATTTATGAATTCTCTCGTCCTTATAGTATTAAGCTCTCTTCCTTCTATCTAGGTGCTTCTTTCTCTTCCAACCTATTTGCCTCTTGGAAATCACTCTTGATAGTTCCTCCATCTTACCATTGGTATCCTTACCTTCCTCTTGTAACATTTTTATGGATGTCATACCCATTTGTTTGTGGTATATTATACTTAGTCGGAAGAACTTTGAATTTTGTGGAATATTAGTGTTTATTAGAATGAACTGGTGTTTTGAGGATAAACTTAGGATGAAACTCTCCTAGTAGTTTTAGACTATGAAAGCTTAATGTTGCAATATCGTTTTGAGGATCGAAATAATCATAATGATAGTTGGTAGTAGTGGTTAAGAATTTTAGTGTTTCTTTAAGTGTTACTTGGGAAATTGTGGTCTTTAAATGTTGGACCCTAACGGGAATAATTACCTTGTGGAATTTTGGATTTGATGACCAAACTTTAGGAATCTTGTCATAAGCGCAACACCGTGTAGTGAGAGTTTGAAGGACTAAAATAAATTGATTTAGGTCGCATTGCCCTATGATTGGCAAAAGTTAATGAAAGGATATTGGGTGACTAATCTCTTTTGAGGATTTGTGGTTTTACCTTTTGAAGCATGAGAAAAGTTCTTTTCAATCAACTTAAGATATTCCTTTTTCGAATCAAGGATCACAGGATTCCTAGTAAGTCTCCTTTCTTTGTGTTTGTTAGCGGTCTTGTTTCCCTAATTTAATCTTTATGGTGGTTCCAATAAGAGTTTTCTATGGAGCTAGAAGATAGAGTTCGTAATGAATCTTTCCTGGGTTGTTATTATGAGTTTAACCGTACCGATGGACCTTAGAAGATTCTAATTGAATTTGAATAATTGGGAGTTATTACTTGATGTGTCATGCTTATGAAATATTTTGGTAAGAATCCGAGGATTAAAAATATTAAGGATATATTGCACTCTCTTGAGGACTAGATTCTGTTGCAGTTAGTATTGTCGAGTTACGATCGACATTTGAATTTTCATAGAGGGAAGATAGTATTGGGGTTCATCCTTCTTTCTTTCCTTCTTTCTATTCTATTTATTCTTTCGAATACTCCGTTTCTTCTATCGAATATCATCTCTTATAGATAGATTATTAGAAACTTTAGTTAGAAATTTTAGACATAGATAGTAGAGTTATTACCTTTACTATAGAATTTTTGAACTAAAAGCTTTTGGAAATGTTTGACGATTTCAAGTATTTTACCGTCAAGGAGTGTTGAGACTCGTTATTGGAGACGTTCGATAACTAGTTTTCTCATTTATTGATGCGAAAATGTATCTTTTAAAGTCTTTGACTTGGGACGTCGAGGTTCTTAACAGCTGACGAGAACCTTCCGCCCATTGATAAGACCCAATATTTTATTACAAATATATTTTAAAGTTTTGAAACAGACCTACATATATGTCACATTCCTTCTTCTAAGTTTCGAGGACGAAACTTTTTAAAAGGAGGGGTGATTGTAACAACTCGAAAAGTACCCTATTTTTCTAGGGAAAATATTTTACGGATACTTTTCAACAGATTTAAGTTTTAATTTAGAATTTATTGTTTCGAGTCGAATTTGGAATTTCCGGGTTCGTATTTGGAATTTCCGCGAGATTCCATGACAATCCCGTTTTTAAGTCGTCTTTGACTTTTCTTGATTTTTAAGTCGTCTTTGACTTTTCTTGATTTTTAAGTCGTCTTTGACTTTTCTTGACTTTTGAGTCATCTTTTACTTTTCTTGACTTTTGAGTCGTCGTTGACTTTTCTTGACTTTTAAGTCAACTTTGACTTTCGTTGACTTTTCCGAATCACCTCGTAAATTTAAAGACCGAAATTATATTTGAAAAATAATAAATTTAATTTATTTTTATTAAGATTTATTTGAATTTATGATAATTTAATATATTATTTTGAATTTATTCGGAATTAAAGAATAACTTTTACGGTTTAATCCCGAACATCATTAAACTATTCCCGAGTCATCTTAAATCCCGAAACAAACCCGAAACCCGACTTTGACATGAGTCACACGCCCCATGTCATTTTTTTCCACTCACTTTAGATCTTTTGATTACTTATTATTAAACTAATACAAATATCTAAGATATTTGTAACTTTATCGATCCGTCAATTTAAACTCCGCAAATCGCTTAAAAACAGACCCGATTCTCCTATGATCACACGTCTCTTTTTTTCCCCTCTTAGGACTTGATAATTCCTTTCTTTTGATTTAATTAACATAATATCTAAATCATATCTAGATATTTTATTAAACAATTATAAAATCTAATAATATCTAATTAATTACCATAATATGTTTATAAAACCCGAGTCAATTTCGTAACAACAATTTCAAAACCCGACTCCATTTTTCCCTATAATTACACGGCACTCCCACCCCACTTTACTCACTAACTACTTTTTCATTTTACAATAAATCAAATTAAGATCTAATTAACACTTTCTTTAATCGTTCTTCATCGTTCTTCGTCGTTCTTCGTTGCGACGGATTGTATTCCGTCGCAAGTAGTCATTTTGCAACGGATTTTGAGGATTTTGCGACGGAATTTCTGTCGCAGATGAAATTTTTTAGCGCTCAATTTTTGGCTCGCGCGGATTAATGTATTTGCGACGGAATTTTCCGTCGCAAACCCATCCCACATCGGAAAAAAACAGCAGATTTCTTATGTTTATATAGGTTCTCTCACATCTTAAATTGAATATGTGACTTATGAATTGACGCGGAAAAACATGCGGTAAAAAAAAACGCGCAAGATGAATACACGCGCGAAATGATAAAATGTAAGCAAAAAAAAAATTAAAAATAGGGGTTGCTGCGGAAATTCCGTCGCAACATTCCGTAGCAAAAATTTGCGACGGAATTTCCGTCGCAGACTGTACCTCTTGCGACGAAAATATGCGACGTAGTATTTGTGACGGAAATTCGCAAATGCCTTTTAGTGACGGAATTAAGCGTATTTGCGACGGAATCGTCCGTCGCTATGAGTCTTTTTTTTTTTGTAGTGATACTAAGTAATACACTACTAAAATTAATTGGATTTGAATATCTCGCGTGAAATACAATTAATTGGAGCATTCATGTATAAAACTACAGTTTTATTTTCGGAGTATAATACGAGTACATGGTATTATTGTATATACCTTTTCGTCTTTTCGGTTTGGTTTTCAAAGATTCCTATCCTCGATCGCACTGAAGACTGAAGAGATCGATTAGACCTACAAGCTTTAGAAAATTAATAGTAATTTTGAGACGGCGATGCCGATGATAATTGGTAAAGAACAAATTGATGTTAGGGTTCCGTGGAAGAATCAAGAAAGTCAGGGATTTGGGACTTCAAGAGTGACAAAATTGGCATATATTTTGCATACATTGTATAACTTCGTAGGTCCTGAAAATTAATTTTATACGTATAATGTTTAAGATAGTGTAGGAAGGCGATGTATTGACTTTCTGGCGCCATTTTGGCCGATAAACCTTTATGGGGTTTGATTTCACCTTAGAGTAAAGTTAAGGGGGTTATTTACTACAAGATAAACGCAAGGGGTTTAATTACACGATCAAGCAAAGTTAATGGTGTCCTTTACCACTTTCGCGTATATTTTTCTAAAACTAAAAAAGATGGTGTGGACGCTCTGGAATCGCTCGAAAAAAATTTCTTATATATATATATAATATATTGATTACCGTTCAATTCATTATTTCTTACGTTCCTCACTTCCTCTTTATTTGATCTATTTATTTATTTGTTTGCAGTCATGCGTATTATTCTTTATATATGATGTTATTATGTGTGTGAAACTAATAAATTTTCTAACTTGCTTCTTAATACCAGAATAGAAGAATATCAAGCAATCTGAGGTTACTCTGACACTCCATAGTAGAGATTGAAAGGTATCTCTAAGTACGGAATCAATTCTTTGTTCATACCTTATGTCGATCTATTCCAATATAAATCGCGGGTGTTAGCAATGTTGTCAGGATCGTGATTAAACTTTGCATCGATGAAATAGGTAGAATCGGATCGAAGGATCGTAAAATTCTACAAACTCACTAAATATAGTTTGTTATTTGATAAATGCATAAAATTGAAAATCAAACATATTTATTAATTTTATCCATAACTTATTGATGATTAATAACTCAATGTCATTGTATGAACATATTTTTCTACAACCTACACAAGATTCAGATTTTACAGTGTCAGTGTTAAAATATACGAGTATATTTAGTAAGATTCTATAACCATATAGAATCATAATATCTGGGAGCAGTCAAGCGCTTTTGAATCGTAAAATCATAGAATCGTAAAATCAAATAAAGATTCTGGTAACAATGCCCACTAGTACTATTTATTCTCTCACAAGCTCTCTCCATAACCCCCTCCAGACCCATGTCCAACAACTCAGCAACACAAACACTCCTTCCAATCAGTCGTCCCGTGTCCGACATCGTATTGGACACCAATACTCGCCGGACACACGCCTGAACAGCGAGATTTATTATTAAATAATAATTGCGACGGAATTTCCGTCGCAGGAATAGCTTTTCCGTCGCAGAGAGAAATGCCACCTGGCTTTGCCAGTTGTGATATTTCAGTCAATTATTTGAATTTGCGACGGAACTTCCGTCGCAAATTCCGTCGCAATGTTACAAATTGCGACGGAACTTCCGTCGCAAAGGTTCCCGCCATGTTATTTTTCTAGGCGCCATGGCTGGAAACTCTGCTACGGAATATCCGTCGCAAGTCCGTCGCAAGATTCTATTTCCGTCGCAGGATCCGTCGCAAATGTTTTTTTGCTACGGAATTCGTGTCCGTCGCAAATATTCCGTCGCTAATGAATTACTTTTTTGTAGTGAGCTAAACGTGTCAGATACCATAAAGGAGGAATTAGATATCGAAAGATTGAAATAGATTGATTAAAAGATAAGTTTGGGTGAGAAATAAGAAAGAGTTATAGTCAGATACCTTCAATTTTTTAAATTTAATATCAAATGCATTTACAAAAATAGAATTGTTACGTTATTTATAACTATAAAATATACTTCCTCATATTCACAATGATCTTCCCTATTTCCAAAAACGGGTTTTCAGGTCATCTGTCCTCTTTCCCTATTTGGAAATTTTGGTCCACATTTAATTGTATATGGAGTAGTGTTATTGTGTGGTCCATATTCACTCCCTTAATCCTTCTGCCTGTATGAAAGGGGAAGGATCATCGTGAATATGAAAGCGTATATTTTATTAAATTTAATGAATGTGTCCCGTGTGCTACATTTCATTGGATGCCATGCCACGTGTCCGTGATGTGTCCGTATTAATGTTTGTGTCCGTTTTGACACTACCTAGTACAACAATAGGAGACTTGTAGACAAACCTCTAAAATAATAGACAAATTCGTCATACAATTTTTTTTGATAAACTCTAATATACTTTTTTTACATACAAATTTTATTATTTCACATACGCCTTTTACAATTTTATCCTTTTTATTTTTTCTTCCCTTCACCTAATTGATTTTACTCTCCACCACCTCCCCTGCTCCGACCGAGTAATTATCATTTTCAAACAAAAATGCTTATTATGATTATTAAAAAAAATTGGAAAAAAAAAAAACCACCCATAACCATAACCCGTTATCCCACGTATAAACCCCCTTTCAAGCTTAACCACCCCCTTACACCCAACCACCACTCCACCACCACCTTCCCAGATGACCACCACCCTCCACGCCAACCCACCACCTTCGCGAACCATCCTTCTGCACCCTCGTTCCCAGTCAGGTAACCCCACCGCATGATTGATCATACCTATGACTCACTGTAACAACCCGAAAAGTACCCAATTTTTCTAGTAAAAATATTTATTAACACTTTTCAGCAGACTTAAGTTTTTAAAATAGGAATTTTTGTTTCGAGTCGTATTTTGAAATTTCCGCGTTCGTATTTGGAATTTCTGAGAGATTTCATGAAAAGACCGTTTTTAGTCATCTTTGACTTTTCTTGACTTTTAAGTCGTCTTTGACTTTTCTTGACTTTTTAAAAGTCGTCATTGACTTTTCTTGACTTTTAAGTCGTCCTAAACTTTTCTTGACTTTTAAGTCATCTTTGACTTTTCTCGACTTTTCAGTCAACTTTGACTTCCGTTTACTTTTTCCCGACTCGTCTCATAAGTATGAAGACCGAAATTTTATTTAAAAAAATAATATTTTTGATTTATTTTTATTTAGATTTATGAAGATTTATCATAATTTAATATAATTATTTTGAATTTATTCGGAATTTAAAGAATAACGTTTACGGTTTTAACCGAACGTCATTTAACTATTCCCGACTCATCGTAAATCCCGTAACAAACTCAAAACTCGACTTTGGCATGAGTCACGCGCCCATGTCATCGTTTTCCACTCACTTAAGATATTTTAATTCTTTCGATTAAACTAATACAAATATCTTAGATATTTGTTACTTTATCGATCCGTCAACGGAGATTACGCAAATCGAGAAAAATCAGACTCGATATCATCATGTTCCACACGGCTCTCTTTCCCCTCTAATAGGGCTTGATATTTTCATTACTTTTGATTACAATATCATAATATCTAGATATTATTTCACTTTATCGATCAGTTAACGAAAATTACGCAAAACGCTCGAAATCAGACCCCGACAAGCTCAACATCACACGGCTCCTTGGTCCTCTCTTAGACCTTGATATTTTCATTATTTTTCATTACAATATCATAATATCTTGATATTTAGTTTAATTAACTTTATCGTTAATTATATTTAATCGTTTACCGTAAAATAATTATTAAACGCGAGTCAATCACGTAACAACAATTTCAAAACCCGACATCCCTTTTTGCCTATAATTACACGGCACACACACACCCACATACTCACCAACAACTTTTCATTTTTCAACAAATCAAATTAAGATCAAAATATCACTTTCTTTAATCGTTCTTCGTGTTCTTCGTCGTTCATCATTTGTTCTTCGTTGTTCTTGAGCAAACCTTCATAAAACCTTCATTTCCTAATTAAATCCGTCCTATCTTATATTTCTAGACTCTCCTCTTCGCTCTCCATCTTCACGTACGGTTTTATTTCAATTCCGACAAAATCGTTTTCAACACTTTAAATATGGAAATTTATATTTTAAGTTCTAATAATGTTTTTCTTGTCATTTCTTATAGGGAAAGATTTTGAAGACGAGTTTGGAGACTCGTATATTTTGGGTGAAGATTAGTAGAAGGGTTCTTATTATATATACTTCTTATTATTTTGGTGCTAATTGTTTTGCTAGCTAAGGTAACGATTCCGAGTTACTCGACGAATTAATGTCACATAGCCTTTAGTTTTTGGTTCATGTTATGGTTAATTATGATTTTAGTTAGTAACATAGCCTTTAGCTTTTGTTTATTTAGTTTTTAGTTCATCTTTGTTTTGGTTCATGTTTTTATGATTTATGGATTTTTAGTTAGTAACATGCTAAGTAGTGTTATTATTATGTTTTTATGAATTTATAACATATTGTTTGTTATTGACATATTTTTATGATTTTTTCATAATCATGATTTTGTATGGATGATTGTTAAAAATGGATGTTTTTAATTAAAAATCATGTTGAAATAAATTGGGGTTGTTGTAGTGGTGGTGGCCGAAATGGTGGCTGAAAACCGGACCTAAACCAGGCCGGTTCAGGCCGGTTCAGGCCCGGTCCAGGCCGGTCTGGGCTGGTTCATGGTGGGTCCGGGTTTTGGTCTTTGGGTTGTGTCGATGTTTGATTGTTATGTTGTTGTTTTGACGGGTTTTAATTATGTTAAAGCATGCGGGAAAATGTTAGAAATCGGTTTTTAGAAATTTAATCAAAACAGCCATTTTAGCCCAAATCAGCCGTGGCCCAGTTCAGGCCCATGTGGGGTCCGGCCCAACTCAGCCCGTGGGTCCCACTTTGGGACTTGTGACGGTTTTTGAGTTATCGTCATGTTTATCGTGTTTTGTAATATTTAGCAAGTGGGAAATGTTAATAAGTAAAATATTTAATTAAAAAGGTTTTTCATAAAATTATTATTTCTCACATGTTAGAAATTATAAGACGTGATCGTAGTTTATTTTGATATCCTTTAAGTCAAGCGGGGTTTTACGTAGATTTAATAATTCACATGTTAGAAGTTTTATTAAAATAACATGTAATGAATATGTTGATTGTATGTCTATGTGATAAAGACTCTGTTTCTAGCCGGTTTGATCCAACGGGTTTGGTCAAACTAAGATCTAGTCAGCCCCGATTTGACTGATGACCCGTCGCGGGACTCGGGTCGGGGATTTGTCTTCAAGTAAGGTTGTATTTAATTAATGAATTAGCCTTAGTAGATATGAGGCGATATGTTATTTGATTATGATGTATATGCAATTAGTCACATGTTAGGAAATGGTTTCCGTGACTGTTTAATTATATGGTTGGTGTCGTGTTGACTAAGTACCCATAGAGAATTATGAGTATATGTCGTATTGACCATTCTAATTCTAAATGAGTATCTTGGACCATGACATTGATAGGCCTTACCAACTTTAACGAGTATATGTCCACCACTGATAGCGTTTGTGTCACTGGCCTGGGCCTTTTGATACCAAGCCGGGGGCATGGCATCCTAAGAGTTTCCACTTTGGGGAAGGGAGCCAGCTTAAGTACTAGCCATCTCTGTTTAGGGGGTCGCCTAGCAGAGTTACTCATGTACGGTTATGTAATGAGACAGGGAATGGGTTAGCTGTTGTAGCTAGGGTCTGATCAGTCCTAAGCGGCCTTAGGTAGCGATGTTTTCCTACTTTTGTAGTTAGTATAGACTCGATGCTTAAGATGACTATTGGCACGTACCTAGAGAACTTAGCCTGCTTTATAGAAGAGATTGTATTTCTGTTGGCTATGCATTCTATGAGTTTTCGAAGTGCGATTGCAAGCCGGCTAAGATTGATAGAGTTTTGGATTACTGGTTGTTAACTGGATTCACATGCATTACGTGTTGATTAGCGGTTTGCAGTGTATCATGCGCATGTTACAGTGGTAACTCTGAAGCAACTAGCCATACCAGCTTCCCTTACTCTTGTTATATTTTTATTATCGGTTATCACATGATAGCTTTCCATACTGGATCAGATTATATGTAACACACGGCAAGGTACCCTATTTTTCTAATAGAACTATTTAACGAAATCGTTTCAGTAATTTTAAGTTATAATTTATACTTTTAAGTTCCGAGTCGAATTTAGAATTTCCGAGTTCGTATTTGGAATTTCTACGAGATTTCATGAAAAAGCCGTCTTAAGTCAAGTTTGACTTTCTTGACTTTGAAAATCGTCTTTGACTTTTTCTCTCATAACTCACACAACTCCCTTCCTTAACCTAAAATTTCATTTCCACACAAAAAATCAAACACACTTTCTTTCTTCTTCCTTAAGCAATTTTCCCTCTTTGATTTCAAGCTTAGAATTTACGTAACTTCTTCGTTACTCAATAGAATTTACGTAAGTTTATCTTATTCTTCCTCCCGTACCTTCCTCTATCCGTATTGATAATAAAATTATCGTCTTTCTCGCTTTTTAAGCTTTCCGTCTTTCTCAAGATGAACTTTATTCATCTTTTTACGATCTAATTGTAGGTGGCGACCTCCAAGATCCCGACAAAGACTATTTTCTTATAGAAGAGGAGCTTGACGATCATTAGAGACGCTAAAAGGTAACGGTGAAGGGTTACTCGGTATTACTTACGTGTTTTACATGTTTATATGCTAGAAAATCGTATTAGATTACGATTAGGAAGTTTAGATACCATGTTATGATTAATGAATGATGTTATATGATGAATATTGATGATATATGTTGATTGTGGATGATTATTGGAAGTATAATTGAGTTTTGAAATGAATTGGTTGAGAATTGGAAGCTCTCGGGTGAAGAAGTGTTCCCAGCCGGTCGACCGGCCGCCGGTCTGACCACCGGCTGAGAACACTCCAGAAACCCATTTCTGAAACTGGGTTTTGCTGATCGAAGAGGTGCCTCCAGGCCGGCCCACCGGCCGCCGGTCCATCCACCGGCCTGGAACACATCAGTATTGAAGTTTTGATTTTGTTGTGATTGTCTGTGCCGATCGACCGGCCGCCGGTCGACTGACCGGCCCAGACCCCTTTCCTCTGTTTTTGGGATTTTGCCTGTGTTCTGAGCCGGCCCACCGGCCGCCGGTCTCCTGCCCGGCCTGGAACACGGCTGTATCTTTTTCCTTCAATTTCTAAAACTCGTAATTTATAATAGTTCGCATGATCGGTTTATCGTATAATTTTACGTAAGGTCTTATAATATTCATGTTTTGGATATATGATTTCTCTTTCGCATGTATCACATGTTTTGTGCCGGTTTTCGATATGTTCCCACTTTGAGTCGGTTTTTACAAATGAGTCGGTTTGAGCACGATTTTGTATTGTGCTTTGTATTCTCATTCCCTTGGCTACCTTTCCGTTCGGAAGGCTGGAATGTCGGAACGGAGAGGTATCCTACTGCTTAAATGCATGTGTTAGTGGGCATATGACGACGTTGTTGGGAGTTGAACGCTATGCGTTGATCGACCCGGCCGTCAAATGTTGTATACTTGCGAGGTGGTGTTATTTGCATGTAGCGTACCGCTTGTTATGAGGCTTGAACTGTTTTTCCGCCTCTTTCGTGAATTGAGCTACCGAATTTGGGGTACTCGGCATATATTTTATAAGCCCGAGTCTTGGATGCGAAACGTCATCGCATGTCGAATCGGAAAATGGTTTATTCCGAGATTTTGGCCAGATTTAGACTAGGACCGGATATTTATTATCGTCGTGCTACCAGGAGGAAATTAGTCTACCTATACGAAATGTCATCGTATATGGGTTGAGGGAAATGTCATCCGTGAACGCCTTTTAATCATACTTGCCATGTACACGATGCTAGTGCGTTTCATTTACCGTGAGAGTTGTCGTCTTGTGTCGTATTTGAATGCGTGATTTCATGATATTGTTCATGGTCATTGCACGATTGGACACCGTCAATGTCTTGGTTCATGAATGGATGATAATATGTTGTATTTATCGTGATCATCGCATGACTTGACTTGGTTTGTCTGTCGAGTCTCAATCTTATCAATCTTATACCGCTAACGGTGAGATACAAGCCCTAGTGAGCGTATTCGATTGCCTAAGAGTGTCTTTCCCGAGTCTTGGAATAACATGATGGGTACGGATTTGATTTCTATATGATCTTATCTTTATATCTCGGATTGCCTATCTATTCTTATCACAACTCACATGTATATATATTTATGCATGCTTTACTTTCGTATTTCCTTATATGTACGTTTGATGTGATATGGCTGGGAGAACCCGGAGTTACTCACCACTGACTGTGGCGTTCATGTTTTTCATGGATGAACAGGTTGCTTGATTTGGATGGCTTTTTGCTTGTGGTATTTTGGGTTCGGGTGTGAGCTAGCGGGCGTTGTCCCTGGAAGATTAACCTCTAGACGATTTTAGCTTATTTGCTAAACACTTGGTCTTTGTTAACATTTTGAGAGACTCCGTCTCTTTGTTATTTTCCGCACGTAGTTGTAATATTTTGACACTCCTCGTTTTATTTAACTTGCATGTATAAAAGTTTTTAAAAACTACCTATTTCCGCAATATAATTCACATGCTTGTTTGTTTATTATTTCCGCATTAGCGAGGGTTGTCACAGTTGGTATCAGAGCTTTATCGCTCCCGACGCACACACGTGAACCCTAAACTTAAATTACTTGACCTTGAAATAATAAATGAGAGATGGGTAGACTTAAGGACCTGAGGTGGTAGTCTTTGGTGTGCTTGATGTTTGTTAGGTTCTAACTTGTTTGTTGATTGTGTTGAGTGATGTTATGTTTGTTTGTATCTACCGTCTTAAGGTGGATCATGTGTTACCTAGGAGAAGTATTCTCTACCGAAGATTGAAGATTGACAAGCCTAATTGAAGTGTATTTCTTCCTCATCTTTGAATTCTCTCATCCTTAATGTATTATGCTCTCTTCCTTCTATCTAGGTGCTTCTTTCTCTTCCAACTTGTTTGCCTCTTGGAAATTACTCTTGATAGTTCCTCCATCTTACCATTGGTATCCTTACCTTCCTCTTGTAACATTTTTGTGGATGTTATACCCATTTGTTTGTGGTATATTATACTTGGTCGGAAGAACTTTGAATTTTGTGGAATATTAATGTTTGTTAGAATGAATTTGTGATTTGAGGAAAATGGTGTAGATCTAAATTCACCCTATATTGATGATTGGTTGTAACTCTAAGGAATGGTAGTAAGATAAGTTTGATGATTTTAATGCTTGATGCTTGTCATGACTAATGTCTAGATAGTTCATGGTATTTGATGGTGTAAGGTTGAATGATTTGACTATGACTTCTTAACTCATTAGTAATTCAGTCTTTTGGACTTAGAAGTTTAGTATTGTTTTGAAGACCATGCTTATGATAGGTCTAATTGGTGTAGATAAGAAGTTTTGAATGATATCTTGAGGTGCGAAATACTTTTGAGGTTAAGTGACGTCTTGTGGTTTCCTATGGTGTGTTTGTGAGTATAGGCTTGGTGTAAAAGCATTTGGCTATAGTTCTTGGATTTAAAGATATGATCTTATCTTATGGTATTGGAGACTCGTTTGAAGTAGTAAGGTTTCGGTAAGTTGAACCATATTACTTGAGGATTATGATGTGAGTTATGATGGAAATACCTTGGGACGTTAATGATGACGTTTGACTTGAGGTTGTACTTTGTTAATAATGAACTCGTAGGCTATATGATGTTGATAATGACGTTTTGTTCGGTGTTCTACTTTGTGGCCTAAGGAGTTGAAAAGAGATTAGTATGGAGAATTCCTTATTGGTTCTTCGGTTTTTAAAACTTTTGGGAATGTGTCAAATTATGGAGTTGAGAGAATGTTACTATGCTTGAGTTACAATTCCGCAATTGGGAATCCGTGTGATATGAAAGGATGGATGAATTAGGTTGGAGTCGATTTATCAAATCTAGGTGTACCTTACTCCGATGATTTGTGGTACGAGGGTCCCTTGTAAGAGACCTTTGTTATTAAGATTATTTGCCTTGCTATCGCCCTGAGTTTGAAAAGGGAATTTTGTGGATTAAACCTTAAACCATTACCCGTGCCATTGTCCCTTTTCATTTCCATTCTTGAATGTTTTTGTCAAGATTGATCTTTAAGAAATCGCATGCTCGTATCTTCTTTCTTACTCGGATAGGTTCATAACTCTACTATCTGCTTTTTCTCTTTCTTGACCTCGTTATTTTCAGCACTCCTCTCTTGTAATCTCGTGCCTTATTTATTTCCATGTTCTCTTTAATATTCCTTATCGTTTTCTATCTCGTTGCTTCCTCATCTTTTCTCTAGTGGATTAGATATTCCGTTTGTAAGGCTCAAAGAATAAGCTTGATGTAATTTGGGATTCTTTAGCTAGAATATGTGTCCTTGGATTGAGCAAATTTCATGTTATATTTCATCATGGGAAATAGGACTTAAGCTCTAGGATGAATCCTAATAGTGATAATGTATCCTCTCTTGGTGATGTTAGATTTGGAGTTTGTCATTGTAGTAATGTTTTGAGAATGGAGTTGATCATGATAATAGTTCGTTTGTTGTTGGGTACTATAACGGTTTCTTGGTATGTCATTTGGGAATTATATGTCTCTAATTGGTGGATTCTAAAAGGGACTTTGCATTAGGGAATTTGAGTCGGTGCCCAAAGTTTGAGGAGTATAGTCATAAATGAAAATCGATTCTTTTTGAGTTTTAGATGAATTAAATGATTTGAATGGTTGTCTGATTGCCAAGTGATTTGTCAATTGTGGTTGGAATTAGTAATTCTCTTTTATTTTTAAGGAATCATAGTTTGAGATTGAGAAATGTTCGTTGCAAGCTTTGAATAGTGAGTGCTCAGTTGTTATGGATTATGGAGTTAGAATGGTGAACCCATTTATCTTGAGGATTGGTAATCACCGTAGTTTGCTAATGTGACTATCTATATTTGAGGCTTCGAGTGTAGTAATGATCGAATTAAGGATGTTATGGCGTATTAAAGAATCCTTATAACCGATAATGGATTGTGGATTTTCCCTTGTCGTGAGACCTTGGATGAGTCTAGTTGGTTCTTAGATAATTATGTTTGGTTGCGTGGATTGTGTTTTGATGTTCGAGGATGAGAAAGTTCATTGTAAATTAGGATATTGAGTTTGAAGTAAATTGGATTAAAGGATTTCATGGTAAGTCTCTTTCATGTGGATTGTTAGTTGTGGAGTCTACCGTGCCGATTGACCTTAGAAGATTCTATGGGATTTGAATAATTAAGAATTGTTACTCGAAGTTTCGTGATTATGGAATATTTTTGTAGGAATTCTGATGATTGAAAATGATGAGTTGCAAATTGGGTAAATTGCATTCTCTTGAGGATTAGAGTATCAGTAGAGTTAGTACTAACGAGTTCTTGTAGATCTTCGTGTCGACTTCATCGTGATTCTTCATATTCCTAAGATTTCGATTTGTTTTGTTTTTGCGTATTTTGTATATATTTTGTTATCGTGATTTGTGAACTTTATGTTCGAGTCGCTCTATGTATGTGTAATGTCGTGTTATTTTGACTTTATCTTTGAGAAAACCTTCGAATTTCCATATTGCTTTCCTAATTTAACTTTTCAAAGAAGTCTAAAGAGGGTTTTTGTACCTCCTTTTTGGAGAAAATAGATTTCTTTCGCTTTTATATTTGAATTTTGCGTTTGGTTGGATGTTTGCACTTGTTATTGGAGACGTCTGATAACTAGTCCCACACTTACTAACGTTTGTTTTGAATTTCGATTTCACTATTTCGACTTTAATTTGATTTGGATAATTTGAGTTCTCGTTCGCGACGGGCACTCTTGAGATCCGTAAGTAAAGTTTCACACTTATGAAAAATTTCCTTAAACCGTTTTCGAGAAGAACCTCGTTTCATAAATGTTTCTCTTATAAAGGTTTTAGTATTAATTTTGAAAACCGATTCTTGTCCTTGATACGTTTATTTTCTACTCTCAAGTTTCGAGGGCGAAACTTTTTAAAAGGTGGGGTGATTGTAACACCCGGAAATGTACCCTATTTTTCTAGTAGAAATATTTTACGGAACCTTTTCAGTAATTTTAAGTTTTAATTTAGAATTTATTGTTCCGAGTCGAATTTAGAATTTCCGAGTTCGTATTTGGAATTTCCGCGAGATTCCATGAGACTCCCGTCTTAAGGCGTCTTTGACTTTTCTTGACTTTTGAGTCGTCTTTGACTTTTCTTGACTTTTGAGTCGTCTTTGACTTTTCTTGACTTTTGAGTCGTCTTTGACTTTTCTTGCCTTTTGAGTCGTCTTTGACTTTTCTTGACTTTTGAGTCGTCTTTGACTTTTCTTGACTTTTGAGTCGTCTTTGACTTTTCTTGACTTTTGAGCCGCCTTTGACTTTCGTTGACTTTTGGAGTCGTCTTTGA
>JAIUZE010023728.1:0-20260 GCA_022085475.1 Heliosperma pusillum | reverse complement strand
AAAAACCGACACGAGTCCTAAGGTGGGACCCACAGACTGAATTGGGCCGGACCCACATGGGCCTGTTTTGGCCTCACGGACAGAATTGGGCTGTTTTGGCCTTTGATTCGATTTTACTAAAAACCGTTTCCTAATATTTCCCGCATGCTTTAACATATTTAAAACCCGTCAAAACAACAACCAATCAATCAAACATCAACACAACCCAAAGACCAAAACCCGGACCCACCATGGACCAACCCAGACCGGTCTGAACCGGCCTGGACCGGTCTGGTTGGTCCGGTTCTCACCCCCCTTTCTCGGTTCAATCATCAATCACACCAAATCAATTCCAAACTTGTTTTTAATCATCAAACAACCATTTTAACATCCATCCTTACAAAAATCATTATTATTCAAAATCATCAAAATTTGTCAAGAACACTAAAACAACATAGAAATCATAACTTAGTAAAAAAAATCATTAAAATTCTTCAAGAACACTAAACTTGTTAAAATTTCATAAACAACATAAAAATCATAACTTAGTAAAAATCATTAAAATTCTTAAAGAATAATAAATCATCATAAAAATTTCCTACAACTTAAAAATCATCAAGAACAATAAATCATCATAAAAATTTCCTACAACTTAAAAATCATCACAAACAATAAATCATCATAAAAATTCCCTACAACTTAAAAAGCATCAAAAATCAGAAAACAACATAAAAATTCCATAAAACATAAAAATCATCAAGAATCATAAAACAACATAAAAATTCCATAAAACATAAAAAATCATCAAGAATCATAAAACAACATAAAAATTCCATACAATATAAAAATCATCAAAAATCATAAAACAACATAAAAATTCCATACAATATAAAAATCATCATAATAACCACTACTTAACATATTACTAACTAAAAATCCCTAAATCATAAAAATATGAACCAAAAATAAAGATGAACCAAAATCAAAAGAAATAAAACTAAAGGCTATGTTACTAACTAAAATCATAAAAACCATAACATGAACCAAAACTAAAGACGAACCAAAAACTAAAGTAAACCAAAGCTATGTAACATTTATCCGTCGAGTAACTCGGAATCGTTACCTTAGCTAGCTAAAATCAAGTAGCACCAAAATAATAAGAACTAAGAACTAAGAAACCCGTCTTCTAGTCTTCTCCTAAGATATACGAGTCACCAAACTCGTCTTCAAAATCTTCCCCGATAAGAAATGACAAGAAAAACATTATTAGAACTTAAAATATGATTTTCCATAATTAAAGTGTTGAAAACGATTTTGTCGGAATTTAAAATAAAACGTACTTGAAGATGGGGAGCGAAGAGGAGATCCTAGAAATATAAGTTAGGACGGATTTAATTAAGAAATGAAGGTTTATGAAGGTTTTGCTCAAGAACGACGAAGAACGGATGAAGAACGACGAAGAACGTTCAAGAACGATGAAGAACGATTTATTTGATCTTAAGTTGATTTGTTGTAACATTAAAAGTTGTTTGTGAGTAAAGTGGGGTGAGGAGTGTCGTGTAATATAGAGCAAACTAGTGAGTTGGGTTTTGAAATTGTGGTTATGGAATTGACCCGGTATAATAATTATATTACCGTAATTAATTAGATATTAAGTTCATTGAATTAAATATCAAGATATTATGTTATTATAATGAAAAGAAATAAAATATCAAGGCTAAGAGAGGAAGAAAAACCGTGTGGTATGGGTGATATCGGGTCAGTTTTGTAAACGATTTGCGTAATTTTCGTTAACTGATCGATAAAGTAAATAACTATCTAGATATTATTATTAGTTTAATCAAAAGAATTAAAATATCTAATGTGAGTGGAAAACGATGACCTGGGCGCGTGACTCATGCCAAAGTCGAGTTTCGGTTTCGTTTCGCGCTTTACGATGAGTCGGGCATAGTTAAATAACGTTCGGTTAAAACCGTAAACGTTATTCTTTAAATTCCGAATAAATTCAAAATAATTATATTAAATTATGATAAATCTTAATAAATCCAAATAAAAATAATCAAAAATATTATTTTTTTAAATAAAATTTCGGTCTTCAAACTTATGAGACGAGTCGGGAAAAGTCAACGGAAGTCAAAGTTGACTGAAAAGTCGAGAAAAGTCGAAGATGACTTAACAGTCAAGAAAAGTTTAGGACGACTTAAAAGTCAAGAAAAAGTCAATGACGACTTTAAAAAGTCAAGGAAAAGTCAAAGACGACTTAAAAGTCAAGAAAAGTCAAAGATGACTAAAAACGGTCTTTTCATGGAATCCCTCAAAAATTCCAAATACGAACGCGGAATTTCAAAATAAGACTCTGAACAAAAATTCCTATTTTAAAAACTTAAGTTCTACTGAAAAGTGTTAGTAAATATTTTTACTAGAAAAATTGGTATTTTTTCGGGTTGTTACAATAGTGTTATCAGCAGATTCTACGACTGAGTCCGATACTATGCCGCTCAGAGGCTGCAAAGGAAGCTTTATGGATGCGTCAATTCTTACAAGGACTTGCCATAGTTCCTAGTTCGAATGACCCAATCACCATCTATTGTGATAATAGAGGTGTCATCTTCCAGGCTACGGAGCCTAAGTCTAGCAACAAATCTAGACATGTACTTCGGAAGGCTCACATGATCAGAGATTACGTGGAGCAAAAGGAGATAGTGATAGACAAGATTGCTACGGATGATAACATAGCAGATCCTCTCACTAAACCGTTAAGACATGATAAGCATGTATGGCACGTTACTTCCATGGGAATTAAACGTGTTCCTGAGTTGTATTAGCTGTTTGTATGAATTAGATACATCTTTTCATATACTAATAATAACT
The DNA here is from genome assembly GCA_022085475.1 of Heliosperma pusillum. NCBI lineage: Eukaryota > Viridiplantae > Streptophyta > Magnoliopsida > Caryophyllales > Caryophyllaceae > Heliosperma > Heliosperma pusillum. The sequence continues at coordinate 17,410 of JAIUZE010023728.1, read as the reverse complement.
TCATCGTATTGTTTTTATATTTTGTTTTTCATGTGGATTGTATGGACAACATTGAACACCACAAAGTGAACTGAATAACATTATATGTGTTTTGGTCCGTAATCGCCTACATGAGCTGATAACTCTAGCTATTATATTGTTTAGTCGATTGATGGTGGGTTCAACGAGCCATAAGTCAAACTGTTGACTGATCGATCACAAATACGAGTTATAAGGATACCTCGTAGGACATTGTAATTCATGACGTCGTTATGGAGTCCTAAATGTTTAACAACATTCGGTGCCAGGTCGTGGATTGGACGTCCATAGTGTTCCTAGAGTCGATTCTTTTGACTATCGACTGTCTCTTGAGATTAAGGCAGTTTTTGGGTGACTTTGGTTTCTTTCTCACGGTCGACCGTAACAGGAGGCCAAGCAGATGTTTACTGGGTCATTTCATACTGTGCTTACATCTGCAGGATTCGAGTTGAGGAAAATATCCAACCCTTTATCAGGTTTTGTTATTTCTCAGGGCCACTCGAGGAGTAGTAACTGAAATGCATGTCCATGCTCGAATAATGATTCGTTTATCAGTTGAGTTACTCTCTAGTCGGGAAAACCACTCTTGATACTGATCACTTGTAAAATACGACCTTTGTGAATGCGGACTTTGCAAATTGTTTTACATTGAGTGGGAGAAATTTAAGGATATGAGAATCGGTTATCGCACATACACTTGTAAGGACAAGTGGGAAATTCTTGGAGCTAGTGTCCTCCACATTTAGTGTGATAACAGCTAAGGTTCACAAGGTATACTTTCTATTATAATCAGTTGATTAACGTTTATCGATAACGGTTGGCATGCTAGATAAGTTTGACGTTATTGTCATACAGATGGCGGTGATCAACTGATCCCTAAAAGTCACACCTAAAGGATGTGTTTGAGAGATGTGATTATTTGAGAAAATAATCATATTGATGCCTTATTAAATGACTAAAAGGTTAGTCGATGTATTTGACTAAAAGCTTAGTCAATGTGATTATGATACAATTATTTAATAACGATTAAATAATGTTAGCTGGTAATTGAATATAAAATGTTATATTTAATCCATGTATATAATGTTGGTCTAAACAAAATGTAAACTGTTATATTTAAGTTGGCGGATATGTATTACACGATATTATTATAGTGTATTGGTCCGGCATTACTCGGTTTATGTGACGGTCCATTACTAGTAATAATTAGAATACATATTACATTATGTACATATTAAATGTGAGAATAACTACCTAATATAGGTTGAAAGAAATAAGGAAACAAAAGAATTTTTTCCTTCTTTCCTCTTGATCTCACGGTTAGAGTAGGTAGCAATATAAGGGAAAAAAAAACCCTAATTTCCTCCTACAATCTCACGGCACACACAAGAGTGAAAAGAGAAGAATAATTCTGATTTTTAACTCTCTTATTCATCTTCATATTCATCATCAATATACACACAAAATTAGAAGTAATTTTGGGTATTCGTTCTAGCACGACGAAGGCATTTCTTGAACCATCTTGGGTGCAACGATTAGGAGAATACCTACTTTGGTATTTGTTCTTAGGCCTTTTACTAGGACCGAAGGTTATTTCTTAATCTCTTGTTTTATATTATGCAATTTCATTTATGACTAGAAATTCATATAGTTATAATTTCATTATAATCCGAATTATTTAAAGGGAAGTATACCGATATTTCCCACATGGTCTACTAGGAGGTGTTTTGGTCTTTTGGTGTTGTCTAGGTTCTCGAGATTGTTGCTTATTGGGTTGTTGCCTTTCCTCAGACAAGTTAGGTTTCTTCTTATAAGCAAAAATCATATCGTAGAACCATCTATATTTATTATTTCTGACTTCTTCTACGGGGGGTTCGGGATTAGAACATATGTCCTCTTCTTCTTGTGTGTTAGACGCTCTGACAAAGATCATGTTTTTATTTAGGTCTTTTTTGTGTTTAACACAGTTTTCTATAAGATGACCTGTATGACCACAATAGTTGCAAATTAGATACTCAGGCAAATTGACATTGTTTCTTTTTCTTAAATCACGTTCAGAAGGAGTAGATTTGCATTTAGAGTGATCCTTACGGCCATAACATGCATGACCTAATCCCATTTTCATATTCTTGTCAGATTGTTCAGTTAGGAAATTTAACACGGTAGTGCTACCTTCCTACTTTTCATGAACTTTCCTAACATGCATAAGTAGCTCTTTTAGAGAGTTGATTTTTTTCTTACAGTCAGAGTGGTCAGTCTCTATATTTTTCGAGGAACTACATTCCATAAGGTTGTCATGAAAGTCTTGAAAACATTTATTAAGAATAAAAACTCTGAGTGTTGTTTGTTAGTATCCGTTATTTGAGCTTTTGTTTCCTTTAGTTGCTGAGATGAAGAGTCAATTTCCTTCTGTTGATCTGAGATATAAATGTCTTTAACTTTTATCTCAGTCTTTAGAAGTTCATTGGCTTTTCTCAACGCTAAGGTTATAGCTTCATTAGCTACAACCTTGGCCTCAAGATGTTTAAGGTTGAGTTTTAACTATGAGGTTATAGCTTCATTAGCTATAACATTAGACTCAAGAGCTATTTTCTCAGCATTCGTGGATTCACAAAGTTGTGGCCGAATTAGCCATAACTTTAGAATTCAACTTTCTTGGTTCGGCTTTTAGAAGTTGATGTTCTTTAGCAATGTCAAATATTTGATCTTGCAATTCGTTTATTTTAAGACTTTGCTCACGACATTGATCAAGGGTTTGCTCAAAGTAATCTATCATAATATTCCTAGGTAATTTTTTAACTTGAATCTTAAGACGAATAAAACTTACCTCGTCAGTTTCGTTGTCCGACTCTGATTCTCCTATCAAGCAGAATTATGATCTTGAGTTGTTGCTCTCATCATCACTGTCAGTAATTAGGTCAAGACTGATGTTTCTTAGACAGAGATTTGCAACCTTCTCATTATCAGATTCTTCATCATCTTTAGTGTCCAGATCTCCCCAACATGATGCTAGCATGACTTGCTTGAATTCCCTTTTTGTTTTGTCCCGTTATGCTTTGTCTTTAATTTTCTTGCATGTGGGACAAGCTTTGATAATGTGGTATGTCTTGCCACATTTGAAGAATCCTTTATTGGTGAGAAATGGTTTGGACTCATTTGGCTTTTTGTTGAAGGTTTTATTGTTGCTGAATTTTGATTGTTTTCCTTTGAAGAGATTATTTTTAAACGCGCCTTACAAACAAGACGGTTTCATCTTCTAAATCACCTTTGCCATCACCGGCTTACAAATCTATACCTTTACCTTTGCTAGAATCCTCATCAGGGTTGTCGAGTAGATGCTCGTGAGCCATGAGAGAACCTATTAGCTCTTCATAGGTTAGAAGAGTGAGATCTCTTGCTTCTTCAATTGCAGCCACCTTGGATGTCCATCTCTTAGAGAAACTCCTAAGGACTTTCCTTACGATATCCTCATAATCGAATTTTTTCCCAAGATTTCGGAGCTCATTCGTTATGCTTGAAAACCTTGTCGACATTCTGCTAATGATTCATTCTTCTCCATTGAGAAGAGTTTGTACCTTTGAATGAGTACGTCAATCCTATGCTTTTTCACCGGGATATTACCGACGTATGCAAGTTCAAGACCATCCCATATTTCCTTGGCCGTACTACAAGACGAGAAACGATCGAACTCAGTGCCTATCATGCTGTTTTGTAATAACGTCATGGCTTTCGAGTTTTTCTCTACCTTACGGTAGTCAGCCTCAATATAGTCCTTTTCGTCTTTCACATAAGTTGTGCCGTGTTTAGATGCGACTAAAATTTTATTTGGACCGTTTTAGATGATCTTCCAACATTTCCAATCATGTCCCGTAATATAGTGTGTCATCATGTTCTTTCAAAGACCATAGTTTTTCCCTTCAAAGATGGGAGCTTTTAGGTGTTTGGATTCCATTTCACACGAGATAAAAAAAGACTTAAAATAGGCAAAAAAAAAATAAGAATAAATGGATCAGTCTCTATGGTGTTAGGCAATCAAGAGTACGAGGCTCTGATACTCCTTTTTCAACTCTTTTTAAGAGGATACCTGGTAGACCAAAGATTAAGAAAAGAAGAAGAGAGGAAGTTGAGGAAAGAAGTGGGGCATCAAAAAAACTGAAACAAAGAAGACCTTGTGGGAAATATAGGGGGTTAGGCCATAATGTGAAGATTTGTAAGAACCCTCCCATGACTCAAGAGACTACAAATATGAGAACTACAAGATCTAAAAATATTCTTCCTAGAGCGACAAAATAAGAGACGCAATTGCAAGAAGGGCGGCAAAGAGACAGCAAAAAGCAAAAGTGGCTCAAGGCATTAATGTCGCCCGTAATAGCCAACAACCTCAACAACAAGAAAGCCAAGCAAGTGCAAACAATGCTCCCCCAACCCAACATTCAAAGAGAAGCCTGGGATTTGAATATTAGGCATGTTGGTTTGAATTAGTTAAGACAAGACGTTGAACCTTTAGTTTCTGTTTTGAATTATGTAAGACTTTTATGCTTCGTATTATGTAAGACAGTAAGACAATGTAAGACATTTATAATTTCAATATTAAGTAGGTACAAGAATATGATAACATAGCCTTTTGATTGATATCATCCTCAAAGAGTTACAATTAAAAATTACTCAAGACATTACATCAACTTATCTTAAGCTTAAGTACTACGACATTATATATCATTAACATAATGCTTCTAAATTAACCAACATAATGCTTTAACATAATGCAAACAAAAATTATTCCAACAGAAACAAACATAGCCCTCCTAAATGACAAACATCATGATTAAACATAATGACACCCTCCTCTTCTACATTAGGAGAGACTTCACTTTCCTAATTAAATCATGAGCTTCTTTAAGCTTTTGAGAATATTCCTGCAAGTGGGCAATTTCACACTTTAGCATCTTCAAATCGCACTCCAATATCTTCTACTCAAATATTAGATTATTGATAAGATCCTTCTGTCATTAATTTTGCTTTAGTATCATACCACTTAAAGAATCCACATCCTCGCAAGTTTGTATCGCGGTTTGAAAAATTGCAGGTGAGGAACATCTTACCTGGATTATCTACAGTGACTGACTTCAATAATGCCAATGGAATGCCACACTTGCATTTACCAACAAAACCCTTTGACATTTCTGCAATTAAACCAGGGTATAGAAAACCATAAAATATAACAACAAATGACAAATTAAATATATAAAGAACAAAATAAAATAAAACAACATTACCTGACAAGGAGACAAATACGGGCTGTGACAATGGGTGAGAGTACGAAAAGAAAAAAAGGAGAAGAGAGAAATATTGATTGAAGAAAATGAAGAAAAGAAATGATGGAAGAAAAATATTTGAAAAGGTAGTTAAAGAGTCTATTGATCCCAAATACTCAAGAGGGGGGGTGAATTGAGCATTGTGACAACCCTCGCGAATACGGAAATAAAACATAACAAACATGTGATTTATAAAGCGGAAAATACGATGTTTTTAAAACTTTTTACATGCAAATAGAAAGGTACGAGGAATGTCAATAATTACAAACCAAGGTATAAAATACTACAAGAGACGTAGTCTCTCAAAATGTTAACCAACATCAAAGTTATTAGCAACTAGCTAAACAACGTCTACAGGTGACTCATCCAGGCCAACGCCCGCTAGCTCACACCCGAACCCAAAATACCACAAGCAAAAAGCCATCTAATCAGGCAACATGTTCATCCATGAAAAAACATGAACGCAACAATCAGTGGGGAGTAACTCCGGGTTCTCCTAACCATATCACAATAAATGTACATAAACGAAAATACGAAAGTAGAAGCATGCATATATAAATATACATGTGAAATATGAGAACGATAAATAGGCAATTCAATATGTAAAGATATCGGTACATGGAGTACAAATCCGTAACCATCATGCTATAGATAGACTCGGGGATGACACTCTTAGGCAACCATACAATCACTAGGGCTTGCATCTCACCGTTAGCGGCATAAGTTTGATAAGATTGAGACTCGACAAACAAACCATGCCAAGTTAGCCAAAGATCATGAATAATCAATCATATAATCATCCAACCAAACGTACAATACGTTGACGACATCTCTCACGGTAAATGACACGCACTAGCACCGTGTACATGCAAGTATGATTAAAAGGCATCCACGGGATAAAACATTGCCCTGAACGCATACACGATTCAATTCATTTCGTATATGTAGACTAATTTCCTCCCGGTAGGACGACGATATAAATATCCGATCCTAGTCTAAACCTGGCCAGACTCTCGAAATAACATTTTTCGATTCGACATGCGATAAACGTTTCGCATCCAAGACTCGGTCAACCAAATAGAAGCTGAGTATCCCAAATTTGGTCAACCTTCACGAAAGAGGCGGAAAGGGCACAAGCATCATAAACAAGTGGTACGCTACATGCAATGACACCACCTCGCAAGTATACAACATTTGACGGCCAGGTCGATCAACGCAAAGCGTTCGCCTCCCAACAACGTCGTCATATGCCCACTAACACATGCAATTAAGCAATAAGGATACACTCCCTGTTCCGACATTCCAGCCTTACGAATGTGGAGGTAGCCAAGGGAATGAGAGTACAAAGCACATAGGAAATTAGTGCTCAAACCGTAAAATGTGTAAAACCGACTCAAAGTGGAACATATCGAAAATCCGTCACAAAACATGCGATACAAGCGAATGGAATATCATATATTCGAAACATTAATATTTAAAGTCATTACGTAAATTTATACGATAAACGAACCATCGGAATTAATATAAACGAAAACATAAGAAAGAAACGAAGAAAAGTTTCAGGGGGTGCCAGCCGGTCAGGTGGACCGGCTGCCGGCTACCTGGCTGGCCCAATATAACATTTGAAAACCAACTGAAAAAGCAGAGTGTCCCAGCCGGTCAAATGGACCGGCTGCCGGCTACCCGACTGGGACCAAAGACATACGAGAAAAACAAAGGCAAAGTCAAGTGTGTCTCAGCCGACCGGCTGCCGGTCGGCCGGCTGAGACATAAATCATGCCGGTCGGCCGGCTGAGACATAATTCATGCTCAAATATTACGTAAAACAATTGATATACAGCCGCTCCCCTGCCGGTCGGCCGGCTGGGGTCCATTATACACGAAAATCACCATTTTTCACTAAGGATCATTATACAATAACATCATCTATCATCACAAATCATCCATTTTCAATATCAATTATCAACTAACAACAACCATCATCAACAATACAATTCCTATGATTACTAATCCTATTCTAAATACGATTACTAACATAGAAAACACATAAAACACGTAAATCATATCGAGTAACCCTTCACCGTTACCTTTTTGCGTCTTCAATCCGCGTCGATGTCCTCTTCTATCAAGAAGTAGTCTTTGTCGGGGTCTTGGAGGTCACCACCTACAATTAGATAATAAGAGATGAATATAATTCACCTTTGAGAAAGACGGGTAAATTGAAAAGCGAGAAAGACGGTATTTTTATTACCAATACGGATAGAGGACGATGAGAGGGAAAGAATAAGACGAACTTTGGTGATCGAGCGAGTAATGAAGGAGTTGTGACGATATTAAAACTTGAACAATATGGAGGTTAGGGTTTTATGGATTACTTGGTGAGGAAGAAGAAGGTGTTCAGTGTGAGGGAGTTTAGGGTTATGAGGGAGTATATGAAGGAGTAAGTGGAAAATTCATGGAAAAAGCCCATAAATGTCTTAAGACGTAAATTACTCGGAATCTCGCGTAAAGTCCAAATACGAACTCGAAAATTCTAAACTAGACACGGGAAATTTAATTCTAAACTAAAACTAAATTTCGCTGAAAAGTATCCGTATAATATTTTTACTATAAAAATAGGTTATATTTGCGGGTGTTACAGCATAAATAAAGTATGCATACTTTTTCTATTGTCCGTATAAGCGTGTCGTAGTAATATGTGGTTTGAAATTATTGATTAAATTCAACCCAACTAATTACTTGTAACGTGTATGGAAATAATAAAATACGTAAACAAATAAAAAAGGCACGAGACACAAGGGATTTTTGAAGTACTTCAGTTTCACAACTCGAAACCTACGTCCACTATTTCTCGGTTAATAATTTTAGTATCTACTCCGGATTAAAAAATTATCAACCCTCTCGTACAACTAACTCTAGTTTTAACTCATTGAGTACCCTTAAATACTAGATTCAAAATTGAGTATCGCTAAAAAATCGATTCTAACTTACGTTAATAAGAAAGTGTTTTTGATTGTTCTTGGTGTTCACACAATTGAGAGTATAAGAAACAACTCTAGCACTATGATCCAATAATGTTTTACTCAATAATAACTCACAAGTATATTCCGGCTTTTCGAAAATAAGGTTTTTGCAAAACAAAGATTTTACTTGAAAATATTAACCATGTTTGCAAAGAAGAATTCTAGTTTGAAAAGCTTAGTCTTAAATGCATGGAAAGCATGGGTATTTATAGTAGAAGAGCCAACTAGATTATTTAGGATAAGCTCTAGTAGCCGTGACCTATCTTAGGGAGTAAAAAAGGTTTTAGGTTAAATTTACAACCCTAATTACCATATGCCTCTCTTGTGTAACAAGAAAGATATAGGTTAGTATCATGCTTAAACCCTAACAAAACATATAGATTATCTTGAATATCACGGCCCATAAGCCTTAATCACAAGAGTAAACTATAGTTCATCACGGCTCAAAATAGAATAATCTTAGGGTTTAAGTTTGAACATATATGAAGCTCTAGATAGCATGACAACTCATGAGTCGTTCTACTAATCAATAGAGAATTCTCAATGATATTCAAACTAGGTAAATTTAAACTACAATCTATTATAAATAATTTTGTTAAAAAGATTATTTAAAACTATGTTCAAAAACCATTTTGAAAATATAAAACAGCCGCCCTATATTCGCAGCTCCAAAGTAATAGTAAGTTCACCTAAAACTTTGGGCTTGTTAAGTAAGGTTATAGTAAAAACAACTATAACTCTACTTCCCAAAATTACTATTGAAATTACCGTTATTGAACGACGACCTATACTACAAAATCTTCCAGGAGATCTTCAGTATGTTGATCATCACTTCATTAAAATCACGAGTTCTTCATCTTCAGCTCCACAAGCTTCTTTAAGACTTTGTCTTTAATCTTGAGCTTGATAATCACCAAATATATAGTAGAAACACCTACAACTTTACTTCAGCAGTTCCTAAGTTATAGTATACTTACCTATAACTTTGCTTCACCGTTGCTTCACAAATCATCAAGGTTATCGCTAAACTAGCTATAACTTCAAGTGTCAAACCATGCTTAATCTATCAAGACTTAAACAAACGATTACAAGCACAAATGTATATATTATACAAACATACATGTCCTTATTAAAACATAATCATATAACTATATGTTTCAATCGTAGTGAACAATGCAAAAGGTGTTGGAGTAAGTGTCATTAACAATTGTGCGATCACTTAATTTAAATCTCAATAATAAGAATACAAAGGGATGATAATTATTATAGTCAACTTGTCAACATTAATCGATAACGATTGACTCACTAGAATTTGACGTTACTCTCGTATGACGGTGGTGATCAGTTGATCCCTTGAGGTCACACCTAAATGACGATCCTCTAATCATGTAATTTAATCAATTGTATAGCGATACAGATTAATTAATCCCTTAAACTGAACAAAGTTTGAATTATGAGTGAGAATTATATCTTATTGTAATATGATTAAATAAGATTCATTTTAGTAATTTAATTGTTATATTACTAAGAATGCATAATGTTTATGAAACATTTGAGATAAGCACAATTGGTTGATTATAATTACAATTAGTTGTAGATTATATTAACCAAATATGAGATGACCCATTTTATCTACATGTGATTACAAACTATGACTTAAAATGTGAAGTCTAATTTATTCGTTATGAAATTGCATTTAAATTAGTTAAATGCACATTTATAAGCTAAATTACATGTCACATATGTGACAAATGACAAAAATCACAAAATAAAATGGACTCCATTTTAAGATGGATAAACCGATTTTGGGTGGGTAATAGGGTGATTAGGCTTTAAGTGTTGTTGTAATTAACAATTAAACATAATTTTTACCTAGCCTAAACCTATGCCTAGCTAATGCTTCGTTTAGAACAAAAGTGAAAAGGCCACCCTTCCCCATGTGCATGGGTGGCCGGTTCTCTAGTGTAAAAAGAGGACAAGTTTTCCTCTTACATAATACACTAGATCTCATATGTATTTGGTATGTTTATCTCTCATAAAATCATACTTCTCACACTAGAAAATAACTTGATAAGTTACACAAAAACTTGAGTTCATATTTTCTAATAATATTACTAGTGTAGTAATAAGAATTTTTAGATATATATTGTTAAGGGCTACTACTATATAATACTAGTGTAGTATTTAGTAGTGATTAAAGGGGTAGTCTTGGGTGCATCTAAGAGGAGAGTTTCTTCTTTGAAACTTGGAAGTTCATCCCTCATATTAAAAGCACAAGAACAAGATTTGGAAGGTGTCCAAATCTTATTCCCAAATCGCATAAATCAAATGTGAGGAACATATTTCTTTCTTTCTTTGTATTTTTTTTATGCATGCATAAGGTCCACTAGATTAATGAGTAAACTAATTATAATATGCTATTAAAAATGTTTAATAATGGGTTTAAGAAATATTCAAGCGGTATCAAGAACGTTGGTTGTTGCATGCATAATCGATTTATAGTTTTTTCTAGTTAATGGTAAATTAAATAAAACTAATAATTTGTGATTTATGAGATAAAGTCACAAAGTCATTTGAATGTTAATATATTCTGGTCCTAATATGATTTTAGGTCATATTGATAATTTATGGAAATTTTTATTGCTCAAATACGATTTTTAGTGATTTTATAACATTTTAATGAGTAAAATGGTGTTTAAAATATTAAAAATAGTTAGACTGATCTTATGACCTTGAAAGTGTTACACGACTTCACATGTATAGTTTACTTACTGTATGTAAAATTTCGAGTGTATCTCATGATTTATGATTTTTATATGATAAAAATGGAATAAATGGAGGTTAGATGGTTAAAAATAGTTACACTTTGAATCACACCATGAAATTTTAGTATATTGTCAGATGCAGGTTTTACTCACTGTGTATAACATTTGAGACGAATTAGATTGGTCTAGCATGATTTATGAACTTTTAATGTAAAAATGGCATAAATAGTAACTATTTTAGCAAAAATAGCTAAAATAAATTTCATGGCATGAGAAATTTAATTTTAATTGCATTATTGTCTCACTTTACAGATCTAAAGTTGAAAACTTAATTAGATTTATTTTCACATGCTTTATGTATTTTATTTGATAAAACCGATGAAGCAGCAACCGTTTTTCTCTAAAATAATTCAATTTTTTTAACCTTGATTTCTGACATTATGAATGTCATGGAAATGTTACAGAATTTTCAAAATTTAAATTCAAATTTTAAAATTATTGTAATTAAATTTGGATTTATTTCATTAAGGTATGATTTTAAAGTCTAAATATGAGCAATTATAAAACATCAAGTTGAATTATCGTCAAAAATTGAGTAATGACTAATTTTTGAGTCCTAATAGAGTTAGGATAATTAACTTGGACTTAAACATAATTTAAGTATTGTTTGGTGATTTTAAAATGGTATTATCACGCATTTCCATAAAACCGGGTTATATTCGATATAAATCTTAAATAGGGCGATTTGGCACTTAAAATGAGCATGTCTTATACATATTATGATGTTGCATTTTGAATGAATGAATGTCATTTTGGATTTATATAATTTTGAATTATGTAATTTTATCTTAGTATGGCCTAAGTTTTAATCGATATTGCCTGTAATGTAAGGAAATATTGATTCGGGTTGTAATTTTAATGTGATCTCGCATCACTTTTATTGTATTATTTTATTTTACAAATGTATAACAGAAAAGTCTTGTAATTTTTATTATATATTTTGTAATTATTTGTAATACCGGAGTTTCCTAAAGACGGTGCCACTCTGAAAAGCGTTCCAATAGAGACAGTGCCCTTGGGAGGCGTGCTTATGAAATTCAAGGGACCAAAGGAGTTGGTTTCCGAATTTTTAAATAAATTATATGATTTTCTATTTTAGGAAAGTCATACTAGGAAATTTATTTGCTTGCATTCTATTTAATATGTTTGCATGCATTGCCAAATCCATAATATGACATGCATTTTTATCGAGTCATCGACCGTGTCAATTATCAATATCGCAAGTTCATCAATTTAGTTTACTTAAACGAGATAGATAGTAAATTGACATGACCTCTTCTAAATGGCAATTGAGATCAAGCCTTGCCAAATAGTAGAACTCATGAATCTAAATTTCACAAGGAAGTAGGCTTGGGTCACCGAGGTGCTAAACTTGTTACGTTGAGTAAGTGGGGTAATAAATGTTATTATTTCGAAATTTGTATTGAGCTCAACGGAAGTATTCGCGACCGAAGCCGCATGTGTTACGGACTTAAGATAAATATTAAAGTAATTTTATCGACCGAGAATTCTAAAGGTAGAATCGATTAAAGAGTTAATCCACCGAATTATGTTAATGAGGGATAAATCAGCTAACCGTGCCCGAGTTGATATGTGTTGGACCTATGATATAGTTTTGATAATGACAAGTATATATTTTGACAATTTGGTTAATTGACAAGTAATGATTTAATTGTTATATCATATGCATGTAATTGTGTGCTTAAGTCTTATTATAGATAACAACAATTACAAGTAAAGAGATCAAAATTTAACCTTGAGAAGATTCAACTTTGAAGATTTCATTAAGACAAAGTTATAGGAGCTTGAGGTATAACTTTGAGGTATATATAAAAAGTTGAAGTTATTCTGGTTATAACATTGAATAAACAATTCAAGCAAGACCTACATCAAATAACACAAGACTCAAGATGGAGGGTCTTTGTGATCAAGATGAAGAGATGATCCGTATACTGATGATCTTTGTGAAGATTAAGTAGTATAGGTCGTCATCTGGTAATTATTCCATTAGACTGATTTTTGAGAAGTAAAGTTATAGTTATTTCACCTATAACATTATATACTAGGTTCAAAGTTATAGTTATTTCACCTATAACTTTGAATGGCGAAATTGAAGCATGATTTTGGAAACAAATCTTGTAAATGTTTTTTTAAAAAGAGAGAAAGAGTATTTTATATTTATCAAAAGTTTTAAATAGATAATGTATTTCTGATATTCTATTGGTTAGTAATACAACTTATGAGTTGTCATGCTACCTAGGGTTTCTAATACATTTTATCTCATATTTTTGTTGACCTAATAATCCCAACTAATGGTTGTGCCACCTTTGGTTTCGAAATACCTAGGGTTTGTGCCTGGAAGGGTTGCATGCATATGGACAACAACCTAGGGTTGCGTGAAGAAGAGGGAAACAGCCTCTTTGGCGCGTTTTACTCTTTGGATCAAACTTGGGTTATACAACATACTTTCACAACAATATTTTGAGATAAAAGATAAATATCTTTCTTAAAGAAAAAGTTAGGGTTTAGAGTTTACCTCTCGTATGCTTCTACTATAAATACTCCATTGATCTCAAACATTTAACAAGACTTTTATGCACTTTTGAGAGAATTTTACAAATTGATTTTAAACAAACTTTGAGCAAAATATTTATTATTTTTATTGTTTGTTTCGAAAAAGTCAAGCATCAATCTTTGTCAATCACTCGAGTAATACGTTATTGAATAATAGTACATCACATAATCTTAATTATTCTTTAACGAGAATCTGTGTAAGTTATATTGTATATTCTTATTAACGTAAGATAGTATAGAGTAATTAACGATACTCAATCTGAGTTATAATGATAGTTGATTATACGAGTGGGTTGATAATTTTTGTAATCCGTAGAGAGGTACTAAGAATTATTAATTGATAATAGTGGACGTAGGTTTCAATTTGTGAAATTGAACCACTACAAAAAAAAAATTTGTCCCTCTTTATTTCGTTATTTCGTTACTCGCATAATTCATTGATTAATTAATTGGTTGATTTTACTCAATAAAATCAAGTAATTAATTATACATCATATAAATCGAAAAAGTGGGGCTAGTTTTTAATACTCAATCGAAAAAGTAATTAATTATACAGCATATAAATCTTTCGTATTCGATCAATAGACTCTATAATTGGTATCAGAGCCTCGTGCTCTTGATTGCCTTACAGTAAGGAGTCTGATCCTTTTATCTTTTTTGTTTATCTACTTTCCGCTGCATATAATTTTATTTCAATGTATTCCAAATACCTAAAGTGTCCCGTATTCAATGGGAAGAACTATGGTTTATGGGAAAATATGAAGACCCATTACATTAAGGGTAATGACTGGGAGTGTAATAAGATTATGCTTGGATCTGTTACTGGCACTTCCATCGAAAAGAAGGAATATGACTATGTTAAGGCGGATTATAAGAAAGCTGAGAAAAACTTAAAAGCTATTAGTCTGCTGCAAAACAGCGTGATTGCTACCGAGTTTGATTGATTCTCATCTAGTTCATCTCGACACAGAAGACGATGAATCAGAGGAAGAAGAAGTTGCTAATCTATGTCTGAGCAATGTCAGTCTTGAACTATTTTCTGACAGTAACAATGAAAGTAATTGCTCCAAATCAGAGATGTGCCTTGTCCGTGATTCAGATTCAGATTCAGACAATGAAGAAGAGGTTAGTCATCTTGAACTTAAAAAGCAAGTTAAGAAATTATCTAAGAAGTCCTTAGTTAAGTATTTTGAAGAAACCCTAGATCTTTGTCATGAACAGAGTCTAGAGTTAAAAGAACTTAAGGAACAAATCCTGGACATTGCTGAGGAAAATCAACTTCTAAAAGCCAAAGCCAAAAAAGTCAAAGCTGAAGTTATAGCTACTCCAGCTACAACTTCAGAAATGACAATTGTTGAGAAAGCCACTCTTGAGTCTAAAGTTATAGCTAATGAAGCTGTAATCTCAGAGTTAAAGCTCAACATTAAACATATTCAAGCCAAACGTATAGCCTCATATAGCTAATGAGGCTATAACT
Organism: Heliosperma pusillum; assembly: GCA_022085475.1. Taxonomy (NCBI): domain Eukaryota; kingdom Viridiplantae; phylum Streptophyta; class Magnoliopsida; order Caryophyllales; family Caryophyllaceae; genus Heliosperma; species Heliosperma pusillum. Next base: position 2,178 of record JAIUZE010023728.1, on the reverse strand, counting down.
TTAGAATTGAAGAAAGTCAACGAGCTTTTGAAATCTGAATTTAAGGCAAAGGAAGTTGTTATCATTAATCACAACCAAGAAAACTCTTTTCTCTCTCAGCAATTGAAAGATATATAGGCTAAATTCTCCCAAGACAAAGAGCAACACAATGACGAGAAATTTATCTTGAACAAACGCTTTAACGATTTTCGTGAAAACTTTAAAAAGAACAATCCCTTCAAAGACTCGAATATAGACCATTCGAAATGTGAAAAAAAAATTCAGTCTTTGAAGGAATTGTTCCTACATGCACGAAAAGTTCATGATAAGTAGGAAGGAAGTCAGAAAGTCTTAAACTTCCTTACCGAACAGTCTAACAATAACATGAAGATGGGTCTAGGACATGAATGTTATAGTCGCAGAGACCACCATAAGTGCAAATCCACTCCTTCTGATCGTGATTTCAGGAGGAGGAAATATGTCAATCTTTCAGAATATCTGATTCGCAATTATTGTGGTCACACAGGTCATGTTAAAGAGAATTGTGTTAAATGTGTCAATGATAATAAAAATCAAACTGATTTTGTTAAAGAACATGACGTGTCCAGTGTTAATGAGTCTGAACCAGAACCTGAATGTGAAGAAATAAGAAACAATGAGTTCAGATGATTTTATGAAATGGCTCTCGATTACACATCAAAACCGTCATCATCTAAAATGAATGTGAATCAAAAACAGTCATTCAAATCTAGTGTGCGTCACGACAATAGAAAACCTAGAATGTACTATAATAAACCTATACAACCCTATGATAAGACCAAAAGAACTGTAAAAGAGGTATGGGTTAGGAAGGATCAAATTTACAGAGTCACTAACCATAAAGGACCCAATTTAGCTTGAGTGCCTAAAAGTTGTATTTGATTACCTTGCAGATAATAGTTAAAGAGAATAATCAATGGTATCTCGACAGTGGGTATTCGAGACACATGACCGGAAATAAAAATCTTTTTCTTTCACTAAAGCCCTTTGGCGGTGGTAAAGTTATGTTTGGAGATAACAATGTTGGAGTAGGTGTCGTCCACAATAGTGTGCCACATAATAAATCTTATTAAGGAATATAATTGGGATATTTATTGACTATATATATGATTAGTCAGTTGATTAACGTAAATCAATAATGGTTGGCTGACTAGAGTTTAACGTTATTGTCGTTTGACGGCGGTGATCAACTGATCCCTTTCGGTCACACCTAAAGGATGAAATCCAAATAGTAACTAATTATTTGTATACGATACAGTTAATTAGTACATTACATATATTCGATATGTACGAGAGTTAATTGTTAGAAATTGAGTTAAGAACTCAAATTCGATTAAACTTATTTTTAATTATGCGATAATTGACTAATAAATTTATATCTTATTTTAATACGATTAAATAAGATTTAACTTAGTAATTAATCGTTAAATTACTAAATTAGTTGAGGTTTTGAGATAGAGGTAATTAGTTAATTATATTTACAAGGAGTTGTAAAATAAATTAACTAAGCATTGTGGGACCCATTATATATTGATATAATGGTAAAATATTACTTAAAATGTTAAGTACATATTATTTATTTAATTGAGTCATATAATTGTTATATGATCAAATTAACACTTAAATTATACAAGATAATTAACCATATGAGCAATAAGTATTTGTGAGACAAATATCAAAAAATCAAAATGGACCAAACTAGGCCATGATGGCCGGTTATGGTAGTAGTTACATGGTGATGATTGTTGTTCTTCTTTACACTCTTTAGTTACCAATTGAAAGTGACATAACAAGTAGTATACAATCATCACTTATACTACAACACTCCACTCTAATGCATGTGATCAAATTGAACAAAATAAGAGTCCTTATTTGGACAAAGTGGTCCGGCCATATGGCCTTATAATGAGCAATGGTTGTTCATTTTCATACTACTTCATTTTGTGCAATTTTTACACTTCTCTCTAAAATCCTTCCTCTCACTAAAAACTCTCATATAATAATATTTTCTAAGTATTAATAGTGTAGTAATATAGTCTAATATTAGTAATATATCATCTATCTTATTATCTAGTTAATAATAAGGGTAGATTATTTGGTGTCATCTTGGTGCAACTTGAAGGAGGTCTTCTAGTTTGGAGATTTCTTGTGTTCATCCAT
>JAIUZE010023727.1:0-20045 GCA_022085475.1 Heliosperma pusillum | reverse complement strand
TCTTGACCTTACTTGATTGTTCATCTCCGTTGGTCGTAACTTCCGGAGTATGAGTGTATGATTTTGAGACAACCTTTCTCGTTGGCCGTAACTACAGAGATTTTTACGCTCTTTCTCATCCGCTCCCTTCGTTGGCCGTACTGCCGGATTTGGGTTACTCAGCTTCTGTGTTTGACTGATTCTTGGATGTGTGCACGTCTAGCCATATGTCGAATCGGGTACACGCCTTGTCCCGAGAGTCTGGCCAGGTTTAGACTAGGACCATATCGTTTATCGTAGTCCTACCAGGAGGATTTGAGATTAGAGTCGTCTGGTCTTGCATAGTGCAGATGCTAGTGTGTGGCATTTACCGTGAGAGTGTGCCTGCTTATTTTCTATCACTTGTTTGATTGTGTACTTGGTTGATTTGGATGCCTTGAATTAACTGTATGATGAGTCCCTAACCTTCTCAAGCACATGGTCATTAATGGTGAGATCCAAGCCAACGGTGATCCATGTGGTTGCCAAGGGGAGTCTTCCCCGAGTCGATGTCGCATGTTAATGATATTCTGGTAATTATGAAATGTTCTAATTATACTTCACATGATATGCATGTATGCATGATGATATATTTTTCTATACTTTTTTATGTGTGTTTTGATGTGATATGGATGGGAGAACCCCGAGTTACTCCCCACTGACTGTGGCATTCATGTTTCATGAATGAACAGGTTCCAGGTTGGTGTTGCATGAGGTTTTGACGAGGGAGCTAGTGAGCGTTATACTTACAGTGATTCACCCTTAGCGTTGTTGTTTATATTAGTTTATTATCTTAACTATGTATTTATCAAGGGATTGGTGTCCCTTGTATTTATTTAAGCTACAATTTTGTATAAACGATTTATTAACTAAGCTTTGGTGTTATAATATAGTGACATTTGCGGTTTTCCTTTTAAAGTTTTTAAAAAGCTCGTATTTCTGCTGCAAACTATGTCTTTACTTTAATGCGAAATCGCAGGGTGTCACAATAGCAACTCTGCGACCTTGCGGTGAGCCTGTGGTCTGGAGTACCTGGGTAACCCACCTAGCATGGGAGAATTTTGAAAATGCATGGATGTGGTCAAATGCTGTCAGGCGCAACAACGACGTTGTATTCTTCAAATAAGGGTGTGTAATACTCTATGTGTGGGGTGCTGTAGATACCTCAGTTCTACACCTTCCGTCAACCACCCAGTGATGATTGGGCCGCATGTTTGGTACGCGGATCGATTTATGACAATTCGTAAGTTTATCGTAAAGTGATAGCTCAAACACTTGTGTCTACCCCTTGGTCGTCATCTAAGCGTTGGTATGGTCGTTTTGACAGTCATTGGAATTCGGGTCGAAAACCGCTTCATTTTCTATAAACTGTTTCAAATTTCCGAGCCGGAACGCTCTAGAATATTCTGATTATTTTATTATATATTTCAAATTCTATCTTTTTAATAAAATTATCTCGTATTATCTTTTAAAAGGGAATTATAGATCAACCACAATGCCGTAATAAAAGTGTGGGAATCTTTGTCCCGTAGTAGGAAACATTTGGGGAAACGACGCATCAGGTGTTGCGCCTCTTTGAAGGATCGCAGTCCTGCTGCGCCTCTTCCTCAGTCTGTTCTTTCCAAAGTTTGAGTTGTTCTTGAACTCTTTCACATTTTCTACTATAAAAGGAGAGCTTCGTTCTCATTTTTAAGGCACACGAATGTTCCTCCCCTTTTCTTCTCTCTTTGCATTCTAGACCTTACTCTAAGCTATCGACATCTACGTGCTTGATCAATTGACCACGTTTGCATTGACCGACCAATTTGACCCGTACACAATCAATCAATTAATCAATCAATTTTACTCCTTTAACAAGGGCACTTTCTGCATACATTCGAGTCGAGCTGTCGCTAAAACATTAACTTAGTTAATCTCGTTTTGTCAACATGTAAGTCTGAGGGTGTTAATCCCGTCTTTTTATTTTGTATTATTTATTTATTTACTAATGTAAGATTCACGCCAGAAAAAGATTCATAACCGATTTCAAAATAAACCTTTTTAATAAAACCTTTTTAGCATTCATCAGACGGCTAGAAGAAACACAGAAGCATTTACGCCTTCTAGAAGGAACGCAGCATCTGTTGCGCCTCTTCTAGAGGCTGCCTACTCCTGCTCTTCTTCTTCTTCTTCCTCTAGTTTCTACATCTTTGTTTTCCTTTTCTTTTCTAGGCACATAAATCGTATTTATCTTTTATAAATTGTTTTTTTCTTGACCTAGATCCTTAATAATTCAATATAAGCGGGTTTTTGTCTTTGAGTCAACTTTAGGTTTTAGGGGTTCGATTTGTTCATATCAAATCTGTGAAATTCGTTATTCATATAAATTAGTGTAATTAACTTGTTAAATCACTTTTACTTGAGTCGTATATCAATAATTAATCGTAAATACACTAAACAACATTAACTGTTCGCGATTCTAACTTCACAGTCAAAATTCAACTCAAGAACAGACGCACCAAGTGATGCGCCTCTTCCAGAGGACGCAGCTGTTTTTGCGCCTGTTCTGTGTTAACTTCTGTCCCTGAACTTCTGTTTTCGCCTTGACGTAGCTTTAATTATGTAATTAATTAACTATTAATCGTATTATCACTCCTAATATGTTTTTTCAAACCTTTTTCTGTTCTTCAAATCTTCGTTTTGAGTATATTTCTGACGTAGATCCCGTATTCCTTTTTACTCCGTTGTAATCTTAATTTTATTAATCATTGTAATTTTATGATTTCCTTCCCTTTCATATGTAATTAATTCTAAATCCCAACTTCGACATAATTGATTGCTAATTACATGTTCATCGACGTAGTCTAATTCACATGCTAGGATTAAGACGTTGGATGTTGCATTGCATGCATACAATCGATAACATATCAAATACGAACGATTTCCTTAATCATTAGTAGAGGCCACTATCGAGGCAGGCGGAATTATGTGTTCGATTAAAGAGCTTCCTAATACGTACCCTCACCCCTTACTCCCGATCTCCGTGAGCATCCGTGTTCATTGGCATCCACGAGAGTCATTCTAGACATAGAAGGCAAAGGATAACGAGTTCTTAGTGTTCATGTCATTACTTTGTGTCTTGACATGGCATAAATTATTCGAACGGTTCAAATTTCCCATAAAAATTGGTGGCGACTCCACAAATGCGTATTTCTACGCTTGTCCTCGTTCCTCCCGTGGTCCCGCTGTGTACCACAGTTTGGCGACTCAGCTGGGGAATAGGCACTTACGTGTTACCCAGGGTGAAACTTGAACAAGGTTAAGTAATAGTTTTGTATTAGACATTTGACGATTTTCATTATTCGACCTTCTTTGGTCGTTTTATTCGGCCTTCCTAGGCTCAACCCAACCCGTTTCGACCAATCGTCTTGTCCAGACGGTCCAAATTCTTATCTGGGCCTAAGGATGGATATCGATTGACGTCAACCATACCACGATACATACTCATGTTAGTATCAAGAGCTTTCACTACTTGAGGAAATGGACTAGGAACCGACCTTACTCATGTTTGGCGCGGACCTCTTTACAGACCCTGGGTTTGATTGTTTGGTATGGCAACCCACCCTTTAAGCCAAAACCATTTTAAAAGTACTCAGCATACCGTTATAATGCATGTAAAAATGTGTATAACCCATACGTGATCAACAATTTGTAAATAAAACCATTATGAACTTTTCAAAAATAAAATCCTTTTCAAAACTATAAAGCATTTTCAAAGGTGGCCTAAAATAGCGCAAAATGAGTCGAAACTCTGCACAAATGTCCACTCAAAATCGTCTTTTCTCCACTTCGAGTCGACACTCCTACAACCACACTACGGTTGCGTTTCAAGACTAGTCTTTTTCAAAACTCACTTAGCACAGTGACACACTCCCACTTCACAAATCGAGTCATTCTCTACTTCGAGCCATTACTCCTACAATCACACTACGATTGTCTAGGACAAAAATTTCAAAACTAGACATTTTCAAAACACACTTAACCACAGTGGCACACTCCCACTTCACAAGTTGAGTCGCTTTTGAGTAAGTGTGCTAGAATGGTTGATCGTGTTTTGATCCGTCTTCGGTCTCTTACCTCATTTTTCAAGATGCTTGGAACTAGTCAAGCAAGTGTTCATCAACCCGAGCAAAATGGTAATGATCAAGGCCTAGCTGCGCTCATCCGCCTCCAAACAAGTCAGGACCAAGCTAATGCTTGCCTCAATACCGTTGAAGGCCGAATTGTTGCCATAGAAACTAGGCTTCCTCTTACAGACATTCCTGATCCTAGTGTGCATGATAACATTACACCCATTATGGGACAACCAGAAGTCAATCCCCCACCAGTTCTTACTAGAGCGGAAAAGCAACTCCAATACTTGGAGGAGCAAATAATGTACCTCAAGGGAGATGACATCTACAGGGAGAATAATGGCAAATATGAAGCGGTAAATACCCAATTGCCAACCAACATCAACATGTCTGATATCCCAAAGTTCAAGGGGCATGAGAACCTTTTGAATCATATTCGTGCTTTCAAAGATTATATGTCTATCAAAGGCATCAAACCCGAGATGTTCCTAAGGATCTTTCCTTCATCTCTCGACACTATTCCTAAGCAGTGGTTCTATTCTCTGGAACATAAGAAAATTACGACCTAGGATGATGCCACAATTGAGTTCGCTAAGCAGTACGCAGACAATGCTGAGATTCAAGTCAATATGCGTACTCTAGAGGTTCTTACCCAAAATGAGAAAGAATGTTTCACCAACTTCCTAAGTAGGTGGAGGAAAACTAGCACACAGCTTGTTGAACGTCCAGATGAAGCTACTCTCGTGGAAAAATTCGTGAAAAGATTGACACCCGTTTATGCAAACCACCTGAGATACTAGAACATAAAGTCTTTCAAAAACTTAGCTGTGCTAGGAACAAGAATTGAAAAAGACATCTGAAAGGGGCTATTTGTCTTCATTATATTAGCATTCGCTAATAAATAGGACCATCCTAGTTCTCTTCGAGTTGCCAAAAACGAAATAAAAGAGCACATGTACTTTTTATTAGTCACTTGTTCTACTTTTTACCCTTAACTAGTAGAATAGACTCGAAATACTTTAGGTCGTATCTCTTTAGTGTAGATGACTCGAGCTCTTAGAAAAAGCCTTAACAAGGGCATGCATTTATCACCTTTTCCATATCCTGTGGTGTGAAAATTCCTTAATCGTCGTGTCTCTAGATGACCTCTAGGTTTGGATACTCCATCTTTTCTACCCCAATGTCAAATCCTATATTTCATATGACTACCAGATGAAGACAAATTGCCTACTATGCCAAACAATTTAATACCCTTACCATGGGTGCAAGAGAACTAGCTCACCCGAGGGTCAAACCAAATTTTTTAGTGCAATCGTGCCTAAAACTATTAAAAAAAAAAGTCGAACGACTTCAAATCAAAAACAGCCCAATGACTTCAAATCAAAAGCAGTCGAACGACTTTAAATCAAAAACAGTCCAACAACTTCAAATCAAAAATAGTCCAACGACTTCAAATAGACAAACAGTCCAACAACTTCAAATCAAAAGTCTCAAATATTTTGAAAAAATTCATGAGACAAGACAAAAAAAATCCTGTCAATCAATACAAGTTCAAAGTGTCAAAAATCAAAAAATCTCTCCAGTCAAAAATTACAAGAAAAACAAAATCCTTCAAATAGTCATCTTTTCACAAATTTCAGTCGAATCAATTCACAGTTACCATGTCTCCCGACCCTTTGGGACGATCCTTTCATTCATTTAGGTAGTGAGAGAGATACACAAATCTCCAGTGTCTTCTAATACCATTAGAACCTTCCACTCCATTCCATTTTCTTTACCCTTGTTTAGCATTTAAGAATTCGATGGATGTACATTAAACTTATACAGTCACAAAAGTATTTTGTTTCTATAGTATTATTTTTGCGTAATTCACCGAGCTTGATACTGTAAAAAGGGCAAAACTCATTCAAACTCTCAGGCAAAAAAACAAAAACGTGCCTCGCGTAACCCACGTGCATCTCATGCGACACGATATAAAACCGGCCCCTGGCCAGTCAAAATTAATGTCGCTATACTCTTGCATGTTGACATTTCACACGTTTCTCTGTGCCCACCTAGTGGCAAGTTCTCGACAAGACTCTGCAATAAGTGCCAAGGCAGCCTAGGGAACGGTATCAATCTTGGATTTCCTAATCCTTATCGGGTTCGCTTTTTCGATCGTATTATGCATTTTGACATCCTCGTGTCATCAAATAAACTGAATTTCTAAGTTCATTAAAAGCTCTTTCTTCGAACGATTATTCTTTTACATTTTCTCGAACTACGCACGGGGTTTGATTTCATTTTTTATGAATACGTAGGCAATCCTTCAAATGATTCAACCCGTCATTATTTTAAATGTAAATAGAAGGACATCTGCGTTTGCATTTCAAATTCGATAAGAATAATAAAGGAAAATCTCGTCACTTTCTTAACTAACTTAACTATGATTTCCTAATCCTTGTCGGGTTCGCTTTTCCAGACGGAAGACGACATGGCCGCCAAATGAACACGCTTATTCATTTTCTTTCTTTTTTTAGGGAAATCATTTCACTCCTCTTTCTTCATATCAAACACTTACAAATGTCTGGTCATTTCAAACACTTATACATTTCCTTCAAAATTCTTTTTTAGGGGTAGCCTGTTGGAGCTAGTGTCCTCCACAGTTAGTGTGATAACATGAATAAATCTCTTACAGGTTCACAGGGTATACTTAGTATTCTTATCAGTTGATTAACGTTTATCGATAACGGTTGGCTTGCTAGGAGTTTGACATTATTGTCATTTTAATGGTGGTGATCAACTGGTCCCTAAAAGTCACACCTAAAGGATGTGTCTGAGAGATGTGATTATATGAATAATATAATCATATTGATGCCTTATTATATGACTAAAAGGTTAGTCGATGTATATGACTAAAAGGGTAGTCAATGTAATGATGATACGATTATTTAATAACGATTAAATAATATTAGCTGAGACGAATTAAATGTAATTCGTAATTGAATATAAACCGTTATATTTAATCAATGTATATAATATAAGCTTAAACGAATTAAAATGTTAATTCGTAATTAAACATAATATGTTATATTTAATTAGCAAATTGTAAATATACGGATATTTATAGTTGACGTATATATTATATTACATGCTATTTTTCGATTACATTAAAGATAAAAATAAGAGAAAATATCTCTTATTATTCTTTTACGGTAACTAGGTCAAAAACCCTAATAACAAGAGTAGTAAAAAGAGGAGAGACTCCTCCTTCTACCACTTGAGGGATCCGGCCGTATAGAGCAAAAAGAAAAAAGAAAAATTCGGATTTTTCTCTTGAATTCTCTCTATCATTCATCATCACACAAAAGAAAAATTAGCAGTAACTTTTCTCTAAAATTCCAGCACAAGCAAGGCATATCTCGGAGCATCTTGGGCGCAACAATTAGGAGAATATCGATTTCGATATTGTTCATAGGCCTAATTTGATAGGACCAAAGGTTAATTCTAAATTTCTACAATTTTATATTATGCAATTCATTTATGACTCGTAATTAATATATTATAGTTTCGTTATAATCCGTAAAATTAATGACAAAATATACCGATATTTCCTACAAGTGGTATCAGAGCCAAGGGCTACGAAATTATTTTATATGTTTTCATAATTGATGAAATATAAGATTAGAAATATTTTTTTTGTTTTTTTTTTATTTCTGCCGATAGGAAAAAAAAAAAAAATTGTACTGTTCACGTTACTGTTCATCCGTGAATAAAAAAATATTTTTTGTACTGTTCACGGTACTGTTCATCCGTGAAGAAAAAAAAAATTTTGCCTTGTTTTTCCATTTTGATTCATTATAATTGTTGTTTTAAATAGTTAAGACGATAACATGATGAATTAGTAGTTGTTTTGATTTAATAAGGATTAAATTAAAATGTAAATGGAAATCGATTTGAATGTTTATCGCTTTATATTTTTCGGTATTCATTGATTTAGATATTCATTTAAAATTGTTAAATTGAATCATCTAGTTTGTATCGATATTTAATAATGATTAGATGTTGATATTTTGTACCGATCTTGAAAATATTAGTAACATCAAATTAAATTGTATATTTTAAAAAAAATAAAAATTCGTGGCTGCCAAAAAGTAAAAGAAAAAAAAATGATTCGTTTTTTTTATTTTTGGTTGAAAGTTTTTTTTTTGTTATTATTCATTATAATGATAATGTTTCGTTTATTGTTGTGAAAAAGTTCACAATAATTGGATACCCAATTATTTTCAAGAGGTTTAAAATAATGTTGTGTTAATTCTTGTTAAAGAATATGAATTAAAATTGGATTATGTTTGGTTGGGGTTATTGTGATTAATTAAGGAATTGTCACATAATTTTGATCATTTTAAAAGGTGGTTTGGAGAAATTACTCTTCATAATTAAAGAATTATGTCTTGAATGATTAATTTATAGTTGATGCATTTTATTATGTTGAATGAATGGTTGAATGGTTTAATTTACGTATTTTGCAATCGGTTGTAATTTGTATTACCTAGTGTGGCCTTAGTTGATCATGTTTTCGTAATGATGGAAACTTGATCTTTGATGTAATTTTGAGATCTCGAATCTCCATTTTATTTTTCATTAAATTATGTTTTTAAATTAGAATGTAAATAGGTTTATATTTTGTAATTTATTTAATGTATTTTGAGAAGACTAAAGATGGAGATCGGATTGCTCACTCCCGCTACATGGACCAAGATGGAACATCAAGACAAGCTTCTCGGGTCCAAATGGGTTGGATTCCAAAGTTGTATTTTGTTCATTTTGGTAGATAGGTCACACTAGGACTTTGTAATATTTTTATGTATTTTTCGTTCTTTTTGTTTTTTCATCACATGATAGTTAGTGCATCATATTCCGCCTAAACCAAACCACCTATTACTAAAATGCATGAAAATTGACTCATATAGTTTGAATGTTAGTTATCATGGACATAAAGATGTCACTCGAATTTAAGCCATCATTTTAGTTTATTCATTCTCGCGTGCTAGATATTAGTTCACTTAAAATTGAATTAAAATAAAATTGATGGGATCTTCCTCTAAACCTAAAATTGAGACTAGTCTTTATAGGCCAAACTACTATGAATCCCTTCTTCGTCGGTAGGCATATAGGAACTTACTCTCCATATGACCCCTTCTACGTTGGGTAAGTAGTGTGTGTTGACCTATTTTATCTCAACATTATAGTCCGAAGAGTTTCTCGTGATTATGATGGACTAAAGATAGAATTTACAGAAATTTATCAACCAAGAATTCTAAAGGTAGAATTAGCCAAGAGGTTGGCTTATCAATTTACAGATAATTGAGTCTTGGGATCATTTATATAATTATTGAGGGAGGTCAATTGTATAAATGCTCGAGTCTTTGCATTAAATCACATTTTGCACTAGACTTAAATTCAAATCGATGAGTATGCTTATTATGTTTGTAACAACCCGTAATTTGAAAGACGGAAATTATATTTGAAAAATAATAAATTTATTTTATTTTAATTTATTAAGATTTATTTGAATTTATGATAATTTAATATAATTATTTTGAATTTATTCGGAATTAAAGAGAAGGTTTTACGGTTTAGCCCCGAACGTCATTTAACTATTCCCGAGTCGACTTAAGTCCCGAAACAAACCCGAAACCCGACTTTGGCATGAGTCACACGCCCCATGTCACCTTTTTCCACTCACTTTAGATCTTTTAATTCTTTCGATTAAACTAATACGAATATCTAAGATAATTGTAACTTTATCGATCCGTCATCTTAAATTACACAAATCGCTTAAAAACAGACCCGACTACTACCTATACCACACGGCTCCCTCACCCTCTCTTAGGACTAGATATTTTCCTTTCTTTTGATTACAATAACATAATATCTAATTAATATCTAGATATTTGATTAAACTATCATTAAACCTAATAATATCCAATTAATTACCATAATATAATTATAAAACCCGAGTCAATCCCGTAACAACAATTTCAAAACCCGACTCATTATTTCCCTATATTTACACGGCATTCCCCACCCCATTATTCACTACTTATCTTTTCATTTTACATTAAATCAACTTAATATCTAATTAATACTTTCTTTAATATAATCAAAATCGTTCTTGGTGTTCTTCATCGTTCTTCATCGTTCTTGAGCAAAATCGTCACACAACCTTCATCACTTGTTCAAATCCGTCCTAACTTATATTTCTAAAGTCTCCTCTTCGCTCTCCATCTCCACGTACGTTTTATTTCCAATTCCGACAAAATCGTTTTCAACACTTTAATTGTTGAAATTCAAGTTTTAATTCTAATAATGTTATTCTTGTCATTTCTTATAGGAGAAGATTTTGAAGACGAGTTTGGTGACTCGTATATTTTAGGAGAAGACTAGTAGACGGGTTTATACTTCTTATTTTTTGGTGCTACTTGATTTTGTGCTAGCTAAGGTAACGATTCCGAGTTACTCGACGAATTAATGTTACATAGTTTTGTTTTTGTTTATATTATTGTTATTTACGGTTTTTAATTAGTAACATGATAAGTTGTTATTTTTATTATGTTGTATGAATTTTTAACATGCTTAGTGTTCTTGACATATTTGGATGATTAGTTCATAATCATGATTTTTGTATGGATGATGGTTAAATTGGTTGTTAAAATGGTTGTTGGTTAATTAAAACAAGTTGGAAATAATTTGGGTTTTGTTTGATGTTGGGGCCGTGTAAGGTGGCTGAAAAACCAGCCCAAACCAGGCCGGTTCAGGTCGGTTCAGGCCCGGTCCAGGCCGGTCTGGATTGGTCCGTGGTTGGTCCTTGGCCTTGTGTCGATACTTGATTGTTTTGTTGTTGTTTTGACGGGTTTTAAATATGTTAAGCATGCGGGAAATATTAAGAAACGGTTTTTATAAAAGTTGACCAAAACAGCCCAAACTAGGCCGGTTCTTTCTCGGCCCAAAACAGGCCGTGGGTCCCTCTTTGGACTTGTGACGGTTTTTGAGTTTATTGTTATTTAATCGTGTTTTGTAATATTTAGCAAGTGGGAATTTTTAATAAGTAAATTATTTAATTAAAAGGTTTTCATAATATTATTATTTCTCACATGTTAGAAACTATAATACGAGATTTTAGTTTAAATTGATATCCTTTAAGTCAAGCGGGTTTTTCGTAAGATTTAATAATTCACATGTAAGAAGTTTTAATAAAATAACATGAAATGAATATTATGATTTTATGTTCAAGTCTAATTGGTAAAGACTCTGTTTCTAGCCGGTTTGACCAAACGGGTTTGGTCAAACTAAGATCTAGGCAGCCCCGTTTTGACTGATGACCTGTCGCGGGACTCGGGTCGGGGATTTGTCTTCAAGTAAGGTTTTATTTAATGAATGAATGAGCCTTAGTAGATATGAGGCGATATGATAATTGAATATGATTTATATGCAATTAGTCACATGATAGGAAGTTTTCCCGTGAATGTTTGATTGTATGATATATGTCGTGTTGACTAAGTACCCATAGAGAATTATGAGTATATGGCGTCTTGACCATTCTAATTCTAAATGAGTATCTTGGACCATGTCATAGATAGGCCTTACTATCTTTAACGAGTATATAGTTCACTGCTTGATAGCTTTTGTGTTCCGCCCTGGGGGGTTTATCTCCAAGTCGGAGCATGGCTGCCTAATAGTTCCACTTTGGGAATGGAGCCAGCTTAAGTACTAGCCAACTCTGCTTAGGGGGGTCGCCTAGTAGAGATTCTCATGTACTTTTGGTCATGGGACGGGGAATGGAATAGCTGTTGTCGCTAGGTCTTATCAGTCTAGGACTAGGATGTTTTCCTACCTTGTGGTATAGCCTCGAGTTACAGAAGTCGACTATTGACTGTACTAAGAACTTATGCCTGTTTCTAGAAGTATTGGTCTTTCATGTTTGATGATTCTATGAATCTTAGAAAGTGAGATGCAAGCCGGCTAAGGTTGATAGAGTTTGGATTACCGGTTGTTAACTGATTCACATGATAGTTAGTATGATTAGGGTTTGAGTGTATCAGGGCCATGTTTTAAATGTAACCTCTGAGCCAGCATACCAGCTTCCCTACCTCGTGTTATAGGTTGTTAACAGATTCACATGATAGCTTTCATATGCTAGGTTATATGCTAGTTATTTGTTTCATAACATGAAAAGCATATCGTATATGTTAAGGTTTTGTATTTTCCATATATATCTCTTTTATGTTATTCATGTTTTATTAAACTCGACATTTCGTGGCTGGGAGAACTCGGAGTTACTCCCCACTGACTGTGGCTTCCGTGTTTATATTTAATGCGGTTGGCAGGTTTGTGATGCATACTTGGGTACATTGACGAGCTAGCGAGCGAAGTATTTATCTTGGACCTATATTCGGTTCTTAGGATTGTATATTATTATACACTCTTTTATTTCCGTATTTATACGGGAGATATGTCTTCCGTTTTGGATATTTCTTATGTATAATATTATTTCTTTTTTTGTAAGGAACCTTTTTCTTTAAGACACCTTTGTTATGATGAATATATTTAATAGTAGGTTCCGGTTTTAAAATTTACCGATTTTCACTAAAGCGAACCTATTAGAAACGTATTCTCATCTTTTATTTATTTAAATTACTTGTTTATCTTTCCGCAAATTTGAGGGTGTCACACAGTAATAGTCTAGTTTGCTAACAATTAAGTTTGTCTTAAAGTAACAATTTCAAGGGTTTTAATTTTTGTTTCTAAACTAATTGCAATAATGATAATAATAAAAGGTGAATTCAATAAGATTGAAATTCTAGGGCCTCGGGTTCACTAGAATTGTTATTTGGGGATAGAGGAATAATCAATTAACATGCAATAACGTTATCTAAGGACAAAAGACCGGTCAATTCAATTATGTCCTTTAGATCTACAATTTAACATGTGATCGCTATCATTAAACGAGTCATATTCAATTATCGTATCCTATATTAGTCTTAACTTGGTCGGTGATAATCCTAATATACGAGACTAGTTAATTAATCCTGGCCAGTAACCAATTAACTAGGTTTAAAATGATAACCATGCAATTGCAATTCAATCAATTAATCTTTCCCTTCGAACGATCCTAGATCCCCTTTCAAGCCTAGATTAAAGTTTAGCTACTCATATTAAATAAACTAACAACAACTAAACTTATGTAAGACATAATTAAAAGCATAAGAAAGAT
Organism: Heliosperma pusillum; assembly: GCA_022085475.1. Lineage (NCBI taxonomy): Eukaryota > Viridiplantae > Streptophyta > Magnoliopsida > Caryophyllales > Caryophyllaceae > Heliosperma > Heliosperma pusillum. The sequence goes on along the minus strand of JAIUZE010023727.1, from coordinate 6,659 downwards.
TAACAACATAGCAATTGAAACGACTAAAGATTAAAACTTGAATAACAATGTAAAGTATTACTTATCGATTACAAGATTGAAAGATCTAGCAAAAGTAGAAGCAATACGATAGCTAATCATAATACTAGGTTATTCTAAGAGTTCATAAGTAATAAAAAGAATAACTAATTATAATACACGAGTTTTCTATTTATATTACAAAATAACCGATTTAAAGAAAGTTTACGAAAACTCTTCGTCTTAAAAACACTCGATCGAGTATTGGTGAACACGATCAAGTCTCCGCCGTAATTCTCACCTTTGCGCAATTACTTTCAAACAACTGCCATTTCTTCGTTACTTATTTGAATTCAACGTGTGACTTATCATTGGAAAGCTAAGAGAAAGCACTCAAGGTATTCAAGTTTGAAGTCGACACTTGTGAAAGCAACCATTCTTTCTTCTCATTTCACATTTGTTTGGTCTTTCTAATTAATTTCTTTCACATTCCTTCTTGTTTCTTTCTTGATATCCATTTCAAGCATAAATTCTACAAATATCGAGTCCATTTTGCTTCGCAAGGGATCCAATGACTCCAAATCGCACCAAATCTACATAGTAGCACAAAACTGCGGGAGTATCAACATTCTAATATTTAACGACATCTAATCATATAAATAAGCACAAAATCGTAACAAAAGTGACTAAGGGGAGGCATAAACATGTATATAGTTATGAATAAGGGGAGGAATAAACATGTATATAATTATGACTCGCATGACATGTGCTCTAAACAAACTAGGGTTCACTTGAGCCCAAGGTTCGACTAACACACCTAGATTGGACAAACAAGAGCCCAACTATACTAACTCGATGTAACACCCGTAATCTTAGCCGTCGTAATTTAATAATATTATGTTAATATTAGTTAGCTTATTTTTAGATTTAGATTAGAACTTAGCTTTCTGTGCCTAATCTAGCAAATCTGAGTCCATAATCGAACTCTACTCGGAATTTCATGTGAATAGGCCTTACGTTGCAATTTTGGGCCTATGAATCCTTTCAACCCACCCAAAAGACCAACCCAAACTCACATTTTCCACTCAAAATCTCAGCTCACTATTCATCATCTTCATCCACACAAAAACGCAAAAAACCCTAACCTCCCTCACCATTTTTAAACCCCAAAACCTTTCCACACAAATCCTACCATATCTCACTCAATTCTTACCCAAGTTCATTAATTCTTGGCTAGTTCTTCTTCTTTTCTCCTTCTCTTTCTATTAAGGTAATAAAAATCTCGTCTTTGTCTCTTTCGTTTTCTCATCTTTCACTCAAGGTGAAATAGTCATCTTTTTATACAAATTTTAAGGAGGTGACCTTAAAGATCTTGACAAGGACTATTATCTAGTGGAGGAAGAGCTAGAAGACGAGTGAAGACGCAAAAAGATAACGTTGAAGGGTTACTCGATATCAATATGTGTTTTTAAGTGTTAATTGTAGTTGTATTTAGTGAAAGATGGAATCTTTGCCTTAATTTCATATAGATATGTGTTAATTGTTCATCCATATGTATGAATTCACCTCGCATGCTTATGTTTCACTAATCTTATGCTAAGTTACATTTATCTTGTTATCTATGTCTACATATCATGCTTAAACTTGAGTTGAGCAATTAATGTGCTTTAATTGATCTTGTCTAATGATTGGATATGTTTAGAGTGCATTAAATTTGGTTTGTTGTTGATATGTGTGTTGGAATTAAATGGGTATCAAAGGATTTGGAGTATTGGTTGTTGTTGAAGTTGATTTTCGAGCAGGTTGTCCCAGCCGGCCGACCGGTCACCCTAACCGGCTGTGAACCTCCTGATGTGAATTGTACAATTTTGGTGTTTTTGGGTGAAGTGTGAGTCCCAGCCGGCAGACCGCCCGCCGATGCCCCCTACCGACTAGGCACACCTGTACGTTTGGTCGATATTTTAATAAGATGCGTGTCTCAGCCGACCACTTCCCCTCTTCCCTTTTTCTACATTTTTCTCATTTGGCCTATGACCCCAGCCGGGTAGCCGGCAGCCAGGCACACCCACCAGCTAAGGATTTCCTGTAAATTGTATTTGTTGTTAAGTGTTACTGTGGTACCAGCCGGGTACCTGGCAGCCGGTCCACCTGACCAGCTGATACCCCCTGTGACGTTTTTCCATTTCTTCTCCACTTGTCTTCATTTGTAATAGTTTGTATGGTTTTTTTATCTTATAAACCTACGTAATAAATTTAAATATTCACGTTTAGAATATATGATATCTCACATGTTTTTATCACATGATTTGTGATGGTTTTTGGTATGTCTTCCCTTGAGTCGGTTTTACCTTATGTATTTGATTTGAGCACTAATCGTTGAGTGCTTTGAACTCTCATTCCCCGGCTAGGATCGTATAATTATCGCACATATCTCACATGTTTTTACCACATGTTGAATCGAGAAACGTCTTATCCCGAGAGTCTGGCCAGGTTTAGACTAGGATCGTATAATTATCATTGTCCTACCGAGAGGATTAGAGTCTTGTGTGTGCGAAACGCCTTATCGCACATAGTTCAAGGGAACGCCTTTTCTCGTGGACTTACATTGACTTGTCGTGCTATTGTACATGATGCTAGTGTGTGTCATTTAACGTGAGAGTTATGTTGTTGTAATTGTATGTTTGGATGGTTGTTTATAAGATTGGATCATATGTGAACATTGGGTTGGATTCTTGTATGAAATAGATGATTGTTTTGGTTTGTATGTTGAGTCTCTACCTTATCAAGTATATGCCACTAACGGTGAGATGTAAGCCCTAGTGTGTATATAGTTGCCTAAGGGTGTCCTTCCCGAGTCGATTCATAACATGATGCTTATTGTTTGACATTTCACATACTTATATCATATTATCTAGAAATGTACGTTTGTATTTCACATGATTCACTTGTATATGCGTTTCTACATGTTTTATTGTCGTTTATGTATGTTTACTTGTGATATGGCCGGGAGAACCCGGAGTTACTCCCAACTGACTGTGGCGTTCGTGTTTCATGAATGTACAGGTACAGGTCAGTGCTAATTGGGGTGGAGACTAGTGTGAGCTAGCGAGCGTCGTTCGACGATGATTACCTATTACCGCTTAGACTCTTATAGTTTCAGAGTATTTGTATATTTTTGGACCGTTGTCTCCCTCGTAGTGATTTGTCGACCTCATCGACACTACTACTTTATTTGTTTATGTTGGATTTCACCTTTTGATAATCTTTGTGAAACATGTCTTAAAAAGTTTTAAAAATTCTCTAATTGCCGCTCCATGTTATTTGTTTATCTTTATGATTTCGCGAGGGTTGTCACGGTTCGTATCAGAGCCTATGACGCTCCCAACGCACACACATGAACCCTAAACCTAAATTTTAACTTGACCTTGAAATAATGAATGAGATATGGGTAGAAATTAAGGACTTTACTTGGTAGTCTCTATGATTGTGTTAAGTGTTAGGATTAACCTCGTTTTGTTTTTGTGTCTTATGAAGATGGTTAGACCTCAAATCGTAGAGAATGTCATATTGGAGGCTCTCACTCAAGTCCTAAGGAATCAACAAGATGCGGCGCATGCTCATGCTAACCAATCCTCTTCTCCTAGAGAATACCATCACCAAGGAGGCTATGCTTGGGTAAATAGTCAAATTTCTAGGAGCAAGACCAAGCCTTATGGTGGGGAACCCGACCCTACCAAGGTCTCAGAATAGTTCAGTGAGATGGAGAAGCAATTCGGCTTGTATCAAGTTCGAGAAGAAGACAAAGTAAGAATTGCCAAGCATTTTCTTGTGAGAGAGGCCGACAACTGGTGGTCGATTACTAGTCCTACCGCTACTCTTAAATTCAATTTCAATTGGGAACGTTTCAAGACACTTGTTGAAGATCGATTCTACCCCAAAGAACTCAAACAAGAAAGACTCAAAGAATTCATCGATTTCAAACAAGGTGATTTGTCTGTTCAAGACTTCACCACCCAATTCAACAAGCTTGCTCACTTTGTACCAAGATTCATTAAGGATGATGAAGACCGAGCTTTTTACTGTCGTAATAAGCTAAGTGCTTTGCTCCAGAGAAAAGTAAGGAGGAGCTCTACCTCCTTTGGAGAGTTTTATGATTATGCACTTTGGGCCGAGAATTCAATGAAGGCCATCAAAGATGAAGCGAAGATGAAAAGTCCCTCTCCTTCTTTCTCACCTAAGCCAAACTTCTATGGCAAAAGGTCGTTTACTCCCTTATCTTGCAATGCCTATGCTAACAAGCGGAGATTTAACACTCCTTCTAATGCAAATGCAAGGGCTCTCACTCCTTTCTTGCCCCAAGCTACTTCTAATGTAGCTCCTAGGCCCTATGCTCCCCATAAAGCTCAAGCTCAAGGAAGAATTTGTAACGGTTGTAGGAAACCCATTCACCCCGGGGTTGAATGCTATGATAGACCCCTCGTCTTCTTTTTCTGCAAGAAACCCAGTCACCGTTTCCGTGATTGCCCCGATCGTAAGATTCCCACCCCGGTGCCAAAGCTAAAGGATCTATCTATGTTCTAAGCCGTGCCGAAGCCGATGCTCATCCGAAGATAATTACGGGTATGTTCTCAATTTAACTGTGCCTTATTTTATTTGATACTGGCGCACCTATGTCTTTTTTGCCTTCAACTAATGTTGATAAGTTAGCTATCGAACCTACTTCTAATGAGGATACCCCCATATCCTTACCATCCGGAGAACTTATCTCATGTTCTACTCTTTACCCTAATATCCCTATCTCTATTGCGGGGACCATGTTTCCCGCTAATCTCCTATAGTTTCCTTTAGTAGAGTTTGATGTAATCCTAGGTAAGGATTATCTAGCTTTGTACCATGCTAGATTCGAGTGTAGAGATCATAAGATCTACCTTAAGAGTCCTTTAGGAGTTAGAATAACCTATAAGGGATCTCATTGCCAAATGGGTGTGCAATTGGTTTCTGCAATAGAGTTGGTGAGTATGGTAAGAAAGGGTCCCCAAGCATTCTTGTGTGTTGTGACTTCTAAATCTATCCCCTTGCCCAAGATTTAAGAACTCCTTCTTATTGTTATTGAGCATGTATTTAGTGGATGATCCTCCATAAAACAACCTCCAAAGTAGAAGGTCTCCTTCTTGTTGCACCCAAGATTAAACCCAAATAATCTTACCTTATTATTAACTAGATAATAAGTAAGAAATAATACTACTAATATTATTGTATTACTACACTAGTAATATGTACAGAATATTAGTTTGCATGTAAGTTTTTTAGAGAGAAGTTGAGTAAGTAAGAGAAGTTAGAATAAAACACAACAATTGAAGTGGTGAAAAATGAACAACTCTTGTTCTATTCTAAGGCCAAAATGGCCGGTCCACTTGAGCTACAATTGAGCTCAATTTTGTTCATTTTATTCACATGCAAGATGGCTTGAGTGTAGAGTTAAATCAATGATTAAAGCTTGTAGGATATGTCATTATCAAGTGTGTTTATGTGCAAGGCACTCAAGACAAATATCATTGTCTTTTATGTGTACACAACCGGTCACTTGTGTCCAATATGGACCATTTTGATTTTTGATATTTGTCCCACAAATACTTATTAACCATATGCTTAATTATCTTGTATAATTAAGTGTTAATTTGATCATATACCAATTATATGACTCAAATTAATAAATAATCTATACTTAACTTTTAAGTGATATTATACCATCATATCAATATACAATGGGTCCCACAATGCCCAGTATATTTATTTTACAACTCTTTGTAAATATAATTAACTAATTACCTCTACCTTAAAATTTATGCATAACCTCAACTAATGTAATGAATTAACGATTAATCACTAAATTAAATCTTATTTAATCGTATTAAAAAAAGACGTAAAATTTATTCAGTCAGTTATCGTATAATTGACTAATAAACTTAAGTGGAATGAGTTCCTAACTCAATTTCCAATAAACAACTCTCGTAACTAAACGTACATATCAAATATATGTAATGCTCTAATTAAACTGTATCGTATACAAATAATTAGTATTCTATTTGGGTATCATCCTATAGGTGTGACCTAAAGGGATCGTTGATCACCGCCGTCATACGACAATAACGTCAAACTCTAGTCAGCCGAGCGTTACCGATTTACGTTAATCAACTGACGTGGAGTATCAAAATATACTAATCATGCCACGTATATTCCAAATGAGATTCATTATATAAATACACTATTGTGGAGGACACTTACTCCAACAATCTCCCACTTGTCCGATACAAGTTGTGCATGTAGAAACACTATTGGGGAGGACTTCTCCTCCCACTTGTCTCGACAAGTTGTGTGCTACCGATTCTCTTGTCTCTTTTGTGTCACATCCTCCCACTCATTTCAAGGTGTCTTAAAGGTCGCACCTGCAATTGAAAATTATAAATAGAGTGGTTTTCTCGATCTGGGAGAGTAACTTTCTGACCGGAAAATCTACCAGAGATCTCTTCCGAGCGTGGCCACGCATTTCCAGTTACAACTCCTCGAGTGGCCCGAAGATGTTAATACCCAACGTGGGTGGACAATTCCTGTTGACCCATCTTACATTGTATGATGCAGATCACCATGACCCAGAAGATGTC
>JAIUZE010023726.1:0-26388 GCA_022085475.1 Heliosperma pusillum | reverse complement strand
GTCCTAGTCTAAAACTGGCCAGATTCTCGGAATCACATTTTCCGATTCGACATGCGATGACGTTTCGCATCCAAGACTCGGTCTTACAAAGAAAACGCCGAGTACCCCAAATTCGGTAGATCAATTCACGAAAGAGGCGGAAAAGAGCTCAAGCCTCATAACAAGCGGTACGCTACATGCAAATAACACCACCTCGCAAGTACAACAACATTTGACGGCCGGGTCGATCAACGCATAGCGTTCAACTCACAACAACGTCGTCATATGCCCACTAACACATGCATTTAAGCAGTAGGATACCTCTCCGTTCCGACATTCTAGCCTTACGAACGGGAAGGTAGCCAAGGGAATGAGAGTACAAAGCACAAGACCAAACCGTGCTCAAACCGTATCATTTGTAAAAAAAGACTTAATGTGGGACATAGCAAAAACCGTCACAAAACATGTGATACAAGCGAATGAAATATCATATATCCAAAACATGCATATTATAAGACACTACGTAAAATTATACGATAAACGAATCATGCGAACTATTATAAATTACGAGTTTTAGAAATTTCAAGAAGAAAACACAGCCGTGTTCCAGGCCGATGTGGAGGGAGGCGGCCGGTACCCCGGCTCGGAGCACAACTACACACAAAACACAAGTTTGGAAAATAACTAAAACAAGGGTCCACTTCAAACGGTCATAACTAGAGTTCTAGATATGCAAATACAGAAATTCCAAGTAGAGGTGATAGCTTATCCTCTTACGGTTCCAACGAATGGTCACAAGCCCAAAACAAGCAAGTAACAAAGGAGATATGATCATGCTACGCAAAAGGGTCGGTGCAGTGAATTCCCAGCCGGGCACTGAACCGGCAGCCGGTCCTTCGGCCAGGACTACATCCTACCCGAGAACAACATACACAAGTTCAATCATTTTCAATTCTCATATTTAACTTCTATCAACTATCAACAATCAATAATCATCATCAACAATCATCAACTAACAACAATCATCAACAATAACTCAATTCCTAAGCTTACTAATCATATTATAAATATGAATTCTAACATAGAAATCAAATAAAACACGTAAATGATATCAAGTAACCCTTCACCGTTACCTTTACGCGTCTTTAATCGATTACTAAGCCTTCCTAGTAGTCTCCACCTACATTTAGGTAATAAAAGATGAATATACTTCACCTTGAGAAAGACGGATAATTTAAAAAGCGAGAAATACGGTAATTTTATTACCAATACGGATAGAGGAAGCTAAGAGGGGAAGAATAAGACGAACTTACGTGAATTTTGACAAGAAACGAGTGCTGTACGATGATTCTAAAAATGGATCAAAGAGGGAGGCAAGGTTTTTGGTTTGCTTAAGGAAGAAGTAATGTTTTTGGTTTGTGTTGAATGAAATAGATTAAGGGAGTATGAGATATTTATGGGAAAAAGTCAACAAAAGTCAAACTCGCCTTAAGACGGGATTCTCATGGAATCTCGCGGAAATTCCAAATACGAACTCGGAAATTCTAAATTCGACTCGGAAAATTAAATTTACGGTTAAAACTAAATTTCGCTGAAAAGTTTCCGTAAAATATTTTCACTATAAAAATAGGGTACATTTCCGGGTGTTACAACTGGTGATAATTTTAGACAATGAGGGGTACCATGTAGAAAAACCCTTTTAACTTAAGTTAACTTCATATCCTATAAATTAAGTTCAAAAACGTTTAGTTCCTATAAGTTCAGTTCAGAAAGTTCAGTTCAGAAACTTCACCTCCTATAAGTTCAGCTCTTATAAGTTCAGCTCTTATAAGTTCAGGTCCTATAAGTTCGGAAAAGTTCAGCTCCTATATGTTCAGTTCATAAAAGTTCAACTTTTATAAGTTCAGTTCATAAAAGTTCAGCAAAATTCAGTCCAAAAGAACGGGGCCTAAATGTGGGCATTGCCATATGTCTTCTCTCTTAGCTCCTCAAGCTCTTGAATTTGCAACTTTCGATGCAATCCTGACTCATCTAAATTTGGTTGAAAGATTTGATATCCCAAAAGGCTTTTCCTCAATTTCCACCGGGAGATGACATGTTTTCCCATAGATGAGTCGGAATGGTGACATGCCAATAGGTGTTTTGTAGGCGGTGCGATAAGCCCATAACGCATCATCCAACCTTTTGCTCAATCCTTACGGTCGGGGTTGACCGTTTTCACAAGGATTATTTTTATCTCCCTATTTGACACCTCCGCTTGCCCGTTAGTATGAGGATGGTATGCGGTGGATACTTTGTGTACGACCCCATACTTCTTTAGAAGACCCCCAATCACCTTGTTGCAAAAATAGGTTCCCCTATCGCTAATGATAGCCTTGGGAAACCTAAAACGAGTGAAGATATATCCTTGAATATAGGAGATTTCAGTTTTAGCATTATCGTTTTTTGTGGGGATGGCTTGCACCCACTTGGACACATAGTCTACTCCCACGAGAATGTAGAGTAAACCTCATGAATTGGGAAACGGGACCATGAATTCGATTCCCCAAACATCAAATATTTCACAAAAGAGCATTGGTTGCATATGCATAGCATCGTTTCTTGATATCCCTCCCATTCTTTGACAACGATCACAATTTTTAACAAAATCAATTGCGTTTTGAACAAGTTGGGCCAATAAAACCCTGATTCCAAGACTTTTCTTGCGGTTCGTTGTGGTCCGAAATGGCCACCACAAGGATATTCGTGAAAAAAATCTGCAATGTAAATATTCAGAAAACACAAGTAAGAGAGCAATTTAGCTAAGGTTTCACATAGCTCAAACTGTTTCTGTTTTAAAGTCTGAAATGATAGAAGTATAATAACATATAGTACTTAGCCAAACCACATAGCCAATGGACTAAGGGATGAGAGCATAATCCCAGCACTCAGCAAAGGATTATGTTCTTAAGTCCCAGCACTAAGCAAAGGACAACTTTAGCGCACAACCAAGAGGTTAACAGAAAACAAGTTTCAGTTTAGGTTTTTTACTTGAAATGTGATTTTCATTCAATAGGAATAGGCCTTCTATAGGCAAAGGGATTAAATCTCCAACTTTCTTCTACATCTAAGGGCACAAATGGCTCTCAAAAGAGGACAATGAAACAGCTTCAATTGTTAAATAATTATGAAATAAAGTAATAAAGCATAAAAGTAGTTTCTAATAAGACAATCTTTCTTAATTTTTTGCTCAGGCTTGTTTAAGTGAAAGACTGGACTTCTTGGCTTAGTATTGTGAGCCATACTGGAATAGAATGGATCCCAAAAGCTTTGTTGAAGGTCCCTCAAGCTGGTTTGTTCAAAAAAGGAGAGACTGACAGTGACAGTTGAACTACTACACAAAAGGGCTGAATCTGGCCTGCTGAACTTGCTCCCTAAGCTAACTTTGGATGTGTGCATTTATGAAGAAGGAATATTGGACAAAAGTGTTGTAGACTCTCTCTAGGACCAAGCATGAGCATTGGTTAGGTTTCTTTAGGTATGGAATACCCCCTTGGACCCTGCCCAAGTGGACTGTGTCTGCCCGGGTGCATTTGGGTTGTTGTGCTTGTTGTGGCTGGGATTGTTCTTGCTGTAACTTGGATAATTGATGCTTGGACTGTATAGAACATTGCTATAGCTTTTGTTGGATCTATTTCATAGTTTTGATAATAACATGTATATATACTTGATAATGTGCTTTAATTGATATATCACATGCATGTAATTGTGTGCTTTAGTCTTATCATAGCTAACAACAATTACAAGAAAGGAGATCAAAGTTATATGAGCTTAAGGCATAACTTTGAAGATTTATGTGAGTCAAAATATAGGAGCTTGAGGTATAACTTTATTAGTTCATATGCAAAGTTATAGCTACCTTGGTTATAACATTGAAGAAACAATTCAAGCAAGATCTACTTCAAATATCACAAGACTCAAGATGGAGGGTCTTTGAGATCAAGATTAAGAGATGATCCATATATTGAAGATCTTTGTGAAGATTAGATAGTATAGTTCGTCATTCGGTAACTAATTTATTAGAGTTATTTTTATGTAAGTAAAGTTATGACTCACGTATAACTTTACATACTAAGTTCAAAGTCATAGCTTTGACCTATAACTTTGAATGATAAAGTTGATGCATGATTTTGGAAATAAATCTATTAAATGTTTTCACAAAGAGAAAGAGTATATTTATATTTATCAAAAGTTCTAATAGATGATGTATTTATGATTTACTATTGGTTAGTAATACAACTTATGATTTGTCATGCTACCTAGGGTTTCTAATACATTCTATCTCAATTTGTTGTTAACCTAATAAGCCCACCAAGTGATTGTGCCACCTAGGGTTTCGTGAAACCTAGGGTTTGTGCCTTCTAGGGTTGCGTGCTCATAGGCAAACACCTAGGGTTGCGTGATGATGAGGAAATCGGCCTATGTGGCACGTTTCCTTGTTTGCATCAACCAAGGATTCTAATAATATCTTTACAACAATATTTTGAGATATTGAAGATAAATATATTTCTTAAATATAAGGTTAGGGTTTTTGATTTCATATGTCTTATGCTATATATACTCCTTCCATCTCAATCATTCAACAACGACTTTTACACACAATGAGAGAATTTTTACAAATTGTTTTTAAAACAAACTTGGAACAAAGTATTTATTATTTGTATTGTTTGTTTTTACCAAAAAGTTGTGCATCAATTATTATCAATCGCTTGCATGAAATACGTTATTGGATAATAGTACATCACATAATCTTACTTATTCTTTAACGAGAATCCTTGTGAGTTATATTGTACTTTCTTATTAACGTAAGATAGTATAGATTATTTAGCGATACTCACCTTGACTTCTAATCATAGTTGATTATACGAGTGAGTTGATAATTTTGGTAATCCGTAGAAAGGTACTAAAGATTATTAATCGAGAATAGTGGACGTAGGTTTCGATTTGTGAAACTGAACCATTTCAAAACCTCTTGTGTCTTTCTTTATTTTCGTTACTTGCTCAACACTTTGATTAATTAGTTACTTTATTTTAATCCATAAAACCAACTAATTAATTATACATCATATAAAAGGAAAAAGTGGGGGTAGTTTTTAATACTCAATTCACCCCCTCCCCCTCTTTCGTATTCGATCAATAGACTCTACAATTGGTATCAGAGCCTTGTGCTCTTGATTGCCTTACAACAAGGAGTCAGATCCATTTTTATCTTTTTTATTTATTAATTTTCCACTGCATTTAATTTTATTTTAATGGATTCCAAGCACTTAAAGTGTTCCGTATTCAATGGGAAGAACTATAGTTTATGGAAAAATATGATGACCCATTACATAAAGTGTAACGAATGCGAGTGTTAGCTAATCATTAAGAATGGCCCTAATAAGATCATGCTTGGATCTATTACTGACAATTCCACCGAAAAGAAAGAAGAGGACTAGGTTGAGGCAGATTATAAGAAAGCTGAGAAAAATTCAAAAGCTATCAGTCTGTTGCAAAATGGTATGATTACTATTGAGTTTGATCGTTTCTCATCTAGCTAATCTGCCAAGGAAATATGGGATGGTCTAGAGTTAGCCTATGAGGGGATGACTGTTGTCGAAAAGCAACGTATTGCATTGTTAATGCGAAAATACGAATTGTTCCCTATGGAGCAAAAAGAATCGCTTGATAGCTTGTCCACTCGCTTCTCTAGTATCATTAATGAATTGAAAAATCTTGGAAAAACTTTTGACTCCGAGGAAATTGCTAGAAAGATCCTTAGAAGTCTATCTAGACGATAGAGATCTAAGGTGACGGTAATTGAGGAATGCAAGGATCTATCTGACCTATCCTATCAAGAGCTACTTGGAACCCTAATGGCTCACGAGATTACTCTTGATGAGGATAAGGCAAACGATAGCAATAGTAAGAAAGTGGCTTTACAAGCTCAGTCTAGCGAAAAACAAGACTCGGATCTTGAAGATGAAACGATGTTATTTGCTAAGCGTTTTAAGAAAAACTTCTTTAATCAAAAACAAGGAAAAACGTTTAAAAATAACACCAACAAATCTTATAAGAAGCCAATCGAGTCAAAAGGGCCTTTCTCAAGTCGTGGTTGCTTCAAGTGTGGGGAGAATGATCATATGATTAAGAATTGGCCTACCTGGAAGAAAATCAAAGACAAAAATCAACGAGACAAACCAAGAAGGAATTCAAGCAAGTCATGATGGCTTATTGCTAGGGAGATCTTGACACAAAAGACGACGAGTCAGAGGAAGAAGAAGTTGCCAACCTATGTTTGAGCAACGTCAGTCTTGACCTAATTTCTGACAACGACAACGACAACGACAACGAGAGTGAATCTGAGTTGTGCCTTGTCGGTAATTCAGATTGAGAATTAGATTCAGAAGATGATGAAGAGGTTAGTCATCTTGAACTTAAAAAGCAAGTTAAGAAATTGTCTAAGAAGTCTTTAATTAAGTATTTTGAAGAAACCCTAGACCATTGTCATGAACAAAGTCTTGAATTAAAAGATATTAAGGAACAAATTCTTGACATTGTTGAGGAAAACCAACTTCTGAAGGCCAAAGCTAAAAAGCTCAAATCAAAAGTTATGGCTACTCCAGCTACAACTTCAGACATGACAAATGTTGAGAAAAAGGCTCTTGAGTCTAAAGTTATAGCTAATGAAGATATAATCTCAGAGTTAAAGCTCAACATTAAGCATCTTCAATCCAAAGTTATAGCTAATGAAGCTATAACTTTAGAATTGAAGAAATTCAATGAGCTTTTAAAATCTGAAGCTAAGGCAAAGGAAGTTGTTATCATTGATCACAAGAAGGAAAACTCTTTTCTTTCTCAGCAATTGAAAGATACAAAGGCTAAATTCTCCCAAGCCAAAGATCAACATAATGAGGATAAATTTATCTTGAACAAACATTTTAATGATTTTCGTGAAAATTTTAAAAAGAACAAACCCTCCAAAGACTCGAAAATAGACCATTCGATATGTGAAAAAGAAATTCAGTCTTTCCCATGTTAAGACCAAAAGAATTGTAAAACAAGTTTGGGTTTGGAAGGATCAAATTCATAGAGTTACTAACATTAAAGGACCCAACTTAGCTTGGGTACCTACAAGTTGTATTTGATTCCTGTGCAGATAATAATGAAACAAAATAGTCAATGGTATCTCGACATTGGTTGTTCGAGACACATGACTAGAAATAAGAATTTGTTTCTTTCACTAGAGCCCTTCGACGGTGGCAAGGTCACTTTTGGAGACAACAAGAAGGGCAAGATAATCGGTGCATGTAGGTAAGATTGGTACATCTTCTTCACATGCTATTAATAATGTTTATCCAGTAGATGGTCTTAAACATAACTTGCTAAGTATCTCTCAATTATGTGACAAAGGCAATAAAGTTGTTTTTCATTCAAATGTTTGTCGCATCATAATTGTAGGTACTAGTAATGTTATTCTAGAAGGTCTACGTAAAAGGAACGTGTATATGATTGATTTAAACAAAGTCACTACAAGTTCCTTTACGTGCTTGAAAGCTACTGTAGATGATTCATGCTTGTGGCACAAGAGGTTTTCACACATCAGTCCAGCAACTTTAAAGAAACACAAGTTGTGGGATTTAGTTGAGGGTTTACCCTCAATCAAATTCGAACAAGAAAAGATGTGTGACTCATATGCCTGATGTAAACAAGTTAGATCTTCATTCAAACCAAAACGAGCAGTAAGTATAGAACGTCCACTTGAGTTGGTACACATGGATTTGTGTGGACCTACGAAAGTCAGAAGCCGTGGTGGTTCAAGGTACATCTTCGTCTTAGTCGACGACTACTCAAGGTATGTGTGGCCTATCTTTCTATTTAAAAAAGATGAAACTTTCGATGAGTTGGTAGTGTTAATGAAGCTTGTTGAAAACAAGTGTGATAAGAAGTTAGTTTCTATTCGTACGGATCATGGCACCGAATTTGATAATCAAGCCTTTATAGAATATTGTAGGGAGAATGGTGTAGGACATAACGTTTCTGCACCACGAACCCCACAACAAAACAGTGTCGTTAAACGTATGAATAGAACACTATATGACATGGCTCTCACTATGCTTTTGTGTAGTGGCCTTTCAAAGAACTTTTAAGCTGAAGCCATTAGTACTACATGCTATGTGCACAATAGAGCTATGATCAGACCAATTCTCAAAAAGACTCCCTATGAACTTTTAAGAGGAAGAAAACCCAATATAGCTCATCTTCGTTGCTTCGGTAGTAAATGTTTTGTCCATAATAATGGAAAAATTAATTTAAGCAAATTTGATCCACGAAGTGACGAAGCTGTGTTTGTTGGTTAATCTAATCATAGCAAAGCTTATAAAGTTTTTAACAAAAGAACTTTGTGCATAGAAGAAAGTGTTCATGTTGTTTTTGATGAAGATAATGTGCCTGAACAAGTTGAAGAGAATGAAGAAGAAGACATGAATGATCCCGACTTTTGCCTTACAAGGGATGATTTACCAGAAATCGATGAAGAAGTTATTAAAAGAATCAATGATGAACTTGATAAATCCGCAAATGATCTTGAAAAGAGAACTGAGACAATTATTTATGATACGAATGTCTCTTCTCAAAACAAGAATAAGGAAACCGAAGCTATAACTGATGATGCTATAACTTTGGACCCAGATCAAGATATTGTAACTAAAGTTGTACAAACTTTAGCTATAACCACGGAGAAGAGCTCTGGGGGAACCAATCGTGATTCTGAGTCATTTGAGGAAAGTGAGAGTTCATCAGATGATGATGAGCCTTAGAACTCCAATAAATGGAAATATAAGAGTTCTCATCCTATTGATAGTATCCTAGGAAGTTTGAATAAGGGAGTTCAAACAAGACGAACATTAAAAAACTTTTGTTCATTCTATTCTTTTCAGTCTACCATAGAGCCTACCAACATCAAAGAAGCACTTGAAGAATCCGATTGGATTGTAGTAATGCAAGAAGAGCTTCAATAGTTCGAACGTAATAAAGTTTGGCATCTAGTGCCATGATCTAAAAATTGAACTGTGATTGGTACTCGGTGGGTATTCAGAAATAAATTAGATGATTCAGCAGTTATAGCTCGTAATAAGGCTCCATTGGTCGTTCAAGGATATAATCAAGAGGAATGGAACGATTATGACGAAACGTTTGCACGTGTAGCACGATTTAAAGCTATTCGTCTACTTATCGCCTTTGCAACTCATAAAGGAATGAAACTGTACCAAATGGACGTTAAGACTGCATTTCTTAATAGATATTTGGAAGAAGAGGTTTTTGTTGAACAAACTCCCGGATTTTTAAATAACAAATTCCATAATCATGTTCTTAAACTTGATAAAGCTTTATATGGTTTGGAACAAGCGCCTAAGGCATGGTACGACATATTGTCTAAATTTCAATTACAAAATAAGCATGATTGGAGAATTGAAATAAGCATGATTGAGAATTGAAATTATGCAAGTACTTTTCTGCAAGTACTTTTCAGATCTTAAGACCTCAGAGTTTGAAATAAGCATGATTGGAGAATTAAAATTCTTTCTAGGATTGCAAATTCAACAAACTAAAGAAGGTATAAAGATTCACCAACATGATTGCTAATCAGGAAATTTGGTACGGAGAATGCTCATCCAATGGACACACCTATGGTCACTGACAAAAAATTGACCTTAGACGAAAATGTCAAGTGTGTCGATTAGACTACATATCGAGGTCTGATTGGTTCTCTATTATATTTAACTGCGAGTAGACCTGACATTATCTTTAGTGTATGTGTCTGTGCTCGATTTCAATCGTGTCCTAAAGAGTCACATATGATTGCAGTTAAACGTATCTTAAGATATTTAACTGGTACATCTAATTTATACTTATGGTATCCACTTGAGTTTAATTTCAATCTAGTAGGATATTCAGATGCAGATTATGCAGGATGTTCTCTAGATAGAAAAAGTACATCTGGATTCACTACGTTTGTTGGACCATGTATTATAACTTGGGGCTTAAAGAAGCAAAATTCTGTTGCGTTATCTACTGATGAAGCCGAATATATAGCTGCAGGACTGGTATGTTCCCAATTACTTTGGTTAAAGCAACAACTATGTGACTATGGTGTAAATGTTAGTTGTATGCCTATTTTGTGTGATAATACGAGTGCTATTATTATTTTTAAGAATCCAACTCAGTATTCTCGTACTAAACATATAGTCACTAAACATCATTTCTTACGCGACCATGTAGAAAAGGGCAACATTAAACTCGAATTTTGTAGTACTGAAAATCAATGGGCTAACATTTTAATAAAGGCGTTAGGGAGAAGACGTTTTGAGATTTTGCGTTTGGAAATTGGTTTAATCAGTAGCAATTAAATTTGTCATATTTATTTTAAGAACCTGCATGACTGATTAGAATAAGACGAGATTATATGACTGTGTCCGTGTATTCTATTGCTAGTATATTTGTGTTTAATATTATATATCTACGTGATTATCTTGCATATTAAGTATTTTATGTATATTGAATTATGGACCACATATTTGCCAAATATCTATCTTATTCACTTTCCTAATCAACCAAAAATTCTACCCATGCATGTGATTTACCTTGACCGAAATTCCTAACCATATTATCTACCATATGTTTTATTTACCTACTCCTATACCATATCTCTCGTATATTTACACTAGATTTCTTTTTCTATCCTACCCAAACTCAAAAAAAAAAGGAAATAGAAGGAGTAGTACACGGCTTCACGTGCTACTCTATAAAAACCGAAACCCCAACACTACCGTTCATTATTACCTATCATCATCACCATCAACACACATCACCAACACCATCTTCCTTCTCCCACACGAAAAACAAAAAAAATTAAACCAAGCTCTCAAGAATGGCTTCCTCACGGTCCACAACCAAAAACACAAACACCCCAAACTCGAAAACTCAAACACCTTATATGTCTACCAATCCATCACCACAACGCAACCAAATATCACCCAATTTGACCCAAACTGAGTCGGGCTCGGTGCTTGAAGGTACCAAAAGGCGTGGATTAAATGAGGGGAAAAATAGGGTGCAAGGTGATGCCAGTCAGGACATAAAAATCACGGAAATCGAAGGGATAAAACGTCCTCTGTTTCGTGAATTTCTCCCTCAAGAGACGACATCCGGACTTGACAAACTTCGATTAACAAAGGAAGAACGGAAATTGGTTAATCGGGTTGCAAAATATGGTATTCATGGTGGCCGGAGTTTTCCAAAGGTATGGTGTGAAAAGTATCAAGGTTTAACTTGTTGGAGCTAGTGTCCTCCACAGTTAGTGTGATAACAGCTAAGGTTCACAGGGTATACTTTATATTATAATCAGTTGATTAACGTTTATCGATAACGGTTGGCTTGCTAGATAAGTTTGACGTTATTGTCATACAGATGGCGGTGATCAACTGATCCCTAAAAGTCACACCTAAAGGATGTGTTTGAGAGATGTGATTATTTGAGAAAATAATCATATTGATGCCTTATTAAATGACTAAAAGGTTAGTCGATGTATTTGACTAAAAGGTTAGTCAAATGTGATGATGATACGATTATTTAATAACGATTAAATAATGTTAGCTGGTAATTGAATATAAAATGTTATATTTAATCCATGTATATAATGTTGGTCTAAACTAAATGTAAACTGTTATATTTAAGTTGGCGGATATGTATTACACGATATTATTATAGTGTATTGGTCCGGCATTACTCGGTTTATGTGACGGTCCATTACTAGTAATAATTAGAATACATATTACATTATGTACATATTAAATGAGATATGCTAACTACCTAATATAGGTTGAGAGATATTAGGAAACTAGGTTTTATTTTATTTCTTTGCTCTTGCTATCTCACGGCACAAGGGAGAATTAAGAGGAAGAAAAAAAAAACCCTAATTACTACTAATTCTCACAACACATATAGGGAGAAAAAGAAGTTTTTCTACTAACCCTAATTGACTCTAATTGTGACGGCACAACGGTGAAAAGAGAAGGAAAAATTCTGATTTTTAACTCTCTCATTCATCTTCATATTCATCATCAATATACACACAAAATTAGAAGTAATTTTGGGTATTCGTTCTAGCACGACGAAGGCATTTCTTGAACCATCTTGGGTGTTACGATTAGGAGAATATCTACTTTGGTATTTGTTCTTAGGCCTTTATCTAGGACCGAAGGTTATTTCTTAATCTTTTGTTTATATTATGTAATTTCATTTATGACTAGAAATTCATATAATTATAATTTCATTATAATACGAAATTTCTAAAGGGATGTAAACCGTTATTTCCCACAAGTGGTATCAGAGCCTTAGGCTATGAAATTATTTTATATGTTTTTTCAATAAATGATTGGTAAAAAAAAAATAAAAAAAAAATAATGAGGATTAAATTGAAAAGAAAATGAAAATGGAATTTTATATGTATTTTTCCCAGCCGAGATTTTTTTTTGAGCCGTGAATTATTTTTTTTAGGGTTCCATTTTTGATTCATATATGTTGTTGTTTTAATGTGTTAAGATAATAATATAATGAATTAGTTGATGTTTTGATTTAATGAGGATTAAATTGAAATGAAATTGGAATTTGTTTTGGATGTTAAAGAACATTCATTGTGCTAAATTTTTCGGTATGAATTTACAAAACAATTATGATTAGTTGAGTATTTTGATAATCGATTAATCATGATTTAGATATTCATTTAAAAAGGTTAATTTGAATCATCTAGTTTGTATCAGTGTTTAATAATGATTAGATGTTGAATGTTTGTACCGATCTAGTTTTATTAGCATGATCAAATTAAAAAGATTAATTTGTGTTTGTTTTGTTTTTTTTAAAAACCGGAAAAAAAAAATTTACCTGCTACTGTTCACGGGTACTATTCATCCGTTAATAGTGAAAAAAAAAAATTTATTTTATTTTTTTGTTTATTGCATTATAAAGATAATGTATGTTGTTTTGTTGTTGTGAAAAAGTTCACAATGATAGATACCCTATTATTTTAAAAAGGTTTAAAATAATGTTGAATTTAATTTATGTTATACCCGATAATATGAATTAAATTGGATTATGGTTGATAAAAATTGTTGTGTGCAATTAAGGAATTGTCACATAATTTTGATCATTTTAAAGGTGGTTTGGATAAATTAATCATCATAATTAATGAATTATGTCTTGAAGGTTTAATTTATTTTGTTGATGCACTTTATTTTGTTGAATAATGAATGAATGGATGAATGAATTATTTTGGTATTTTTACAAGAGGTTGTAATTTGTATTGCTTAGTGTGGCCTTAGTAGATTGTGTTATCGTAATGATGGTAACATGGTCTTTGATGTATTTTGAGATCTCGACTCTCCCGTTTGTAATCTTTAATTATAATTTTTAAATTAGAATGTAAATAGGTTTATATTTTGTAATTATAAAAAATTGTATTTTTTTGAGAAGACCAAAGATGAAGATCGGATAGCTCACTCCCGTTACATGGACCAAGATGGAATATCAAGTCAAGCTTCTAGGGTCCATAAGGATGGATTCCAAAGTGTAATTTTTGTTCTATTTTGATAAGATAGGCCACACTAGGACTTTGTACTTTGATTTTCATTTTTCCGTTCTTATTGTTTTTCTTTTGGATGATAGTTAGTGCATCATATTCCGCCTAAACCAAACCACCTACAATTTAATTGCATGACAATTGACTCATATAGATTGTATGTTAATTATCATGAACATCCAGATGTCACTCAAAATTCTAAAAGCTATCATCTTAAATTATTCATTCTCTAAATGCTAGATCATTCGTTCACTTAAATGAATAAAATTAAAGCTGATGGACCTTCCTCTAAAATCCAAAATTGAGATTAGTCTTTATAGGAAAAACTGATATGACTCCCTTCTTTGTCGGTAGGCATATAGGACCTTACTCTCCATATGATCTCTTCTACGTTGGGTAAGTAGTATGTGTTGACCTATTTTACCTCAACATTATAGTCCGAGTAATATCTCGTAATTTTGATGGACTAAAGATAGAATTTACAGAAATTTATCGACCAGGAATTCTAAAAGTAGAATTAGCCAAGTAGTTGGCTTATCAATTTACAGAAATTGAGTCTTTGGATCATTTATATAATACTTGAGGGAGGTCAATTGTATAAATGCAAGAGTCTTCGCATTAATCGGTTTTGCATTAGACTTAATTAAAACGATGAAAATGCTTATTATGTTTTATCTCCTTTTTTCGCAGTGTAGCATTCATTTATATCGATAAAACTGTTATAACAAATGGCTGGACATGCTGATGCCCCTATGCCAAGTGCCACGCTCGCACGCGAATCCTGGCTTAAGATGTTCATGGACAACATGAATCAGTCCACGCGACTGAAGAATAACAGGTCCAACTTTGCGGACTGGGAGGCTTCATTACGGAATGCTGTCATAGCTGACGGTAAGCTCAAGTACTTGACTGAGCCACTACCGCCTAACCCAGGCCCAAATGCAGGAGTCAATGAATCACTTGCTTATAGTGATTTCGTAATGGAGGCGGGTGCGATAAAGAATGTACTCATCTTTTCAATGGAATCCAATTTGCAAAGACGATTCATTGCCCAAGGTGCAAACAAAGATTTTCACCACGCTCACTAACGAGTTCTCAAAAGCACCGCAGATCGTTATGTATGAGCTTACCACTCGCTTCTTTGAAGCGAAACTCCAGAAGGGCCAACCGGTTAGCCCACACATTCTCAATATGATCGAGAATCTCAAAAAACTGGAGGCACTTGATTGCAAAATCAAAGAGAGCGTGGTCATTGACCGCATGCTTCATTCACTTCATGATGGTTTTGCCCAATTCAGGGCAAATTACTATATGAATGATTTGAAGAGAAATCCTCATCAGCTACACTCACTTCTCATACAGACTGAGAAGGATCTGAAATTGAGTGGGAGCCTGAAGCAGGACGTTCTCATGATTGCAAACAAGGGTAAGGGTAAGGGCAAGGCTCAAGCCGACCTAGCTGTAGGGAAGCCGAAGTTCAAGAAGCCAGGAAAAGGGCAAGAGTGGGCCTGGTGAGACTAGCAGTAGCTCACAAGGCAAGACAAAGAGCAAAGAAAACATGGAGTGCCACCATTGCCACAAGACTGGGCATTGGAGGCGGAACTGTCCCGTGTATGCTGAAGACGTAAAAGAAGGCCCGTCACTCCTGTTGGTATGTCTTCTTTTATTCATATGATTGAGATTAACCATGCAAGTTTCGGAACTTGGGTACTTGATACTGGTTGTGGTTCTCATCTGTGTAATCATTTGTAGGGCCTAAGAAACATCAAAACTCTCGAAAAGGGTGATGTGGACCTGCGAGTGGGGAATGGAGCAAGAGTAGCTGCCGTTTCAGTGGGAACATATGTAATCCAACTCCCAAGTAGATTTGAGTTATTTTTAAATAACTCTCGATAAAAACGGTTTTTCATTTCTAATAAAGGATAATAGCTGTATTTTCTCCTTTAACGAAATGATTTATGGTAAAGCAGTTTCCATGAATGGGATTTATGTGTTAGATCAAACCACAGATATATTGCATGTGAGTAATAAAAAGGTAAAGGTTGGTGACAAAGATCAAACCTATCTATGCATTGCCGTATGGGACACATAAATGAAAAACGCGTGAAGAAGCTCATTGACAATGGGACTATCTCCCCATTTGACTATGCATCATTTGGCACGTGTGAATCATGTCTCATAGGCAAAATGACTCGAATTTCCTTCAAAGGTGTTGGAATGCGCGCTGCTGACCTATTAGGACTCATACATACTGATGTGTGTGGACCTATGTCAATCAACGCTAGAGATGGCTATAGATATTTTATCACTTTCACGGACGATTTGAGTAGATATGGATATGTCTACTTAATGAAGCACAAAAGTGAGTCCTTTGATAAGTTCAAGGAATACCAGAATAAGGTTGAAAACCAGCTGGGTAGAAAGATTAAAGCACTACGTTCAGATCGTGGTGGCGAATATCTTTCGAATGAGTTTGATCAACACCTTAAAAACTGTGGTGTAGTACTACAGTTAACTCCACCTGGAACACCTCAATTAAATGGTGTGTCCGAACGGAGAAATCGAACATTACTTGATATGGTTCGATCCATGATGAGTCACACGGTTGTGCCTGATTCATTGTGGGGCTATGCTCTTTTGTCAGCTGCTCTTATACTTAACCGAAGTCCGTCTAAAGCTGTTGACAAGACTCCATTTGAAATGTGGAAGGGAACAGTCCCTACCTTGTCATTTATTCGGGTTTGGGGCTGCGAGGCTTATGTCAAGTGGAGACACGAGGATAAGCTCGGTCCGCGATCGGTCAAGACATACTTTATTGGTTATCCAAAAGGAATGTTTGGTCATTACTTTTATTCGCCTACCGAACAACGTGTTTTTGTTGCGGTTAGTGCGAAGTTTCTAGAGAAAGAATTTCTCGAGAATAAGACGAGTGATAGTAACCTTCGATCTGTCGGAGATTCAAGAACCAACAACCGAGCAACCGATGGAGGAAGATGTTCCTTCATCTTCTGCTGCGGTTAATATTCCTAAGGAACCTAGAAGGTCGGGTAGAGTCTCCATACCTCCAGGCATATACATTGGTATGGTCGAGGAGAACGATAGAGACGATGTTTTGCTCCTAGAGAGTAACGAACCCGCTACCTATAAAGGAGCCATGACCTGTTCCGACTCAAAGCTATGGCTTAAGGCCATGCAATCCGAGATGGACTCTATGTATGAGAATGACGTATGGGATCTGGTTGATTTGCATGATAAGGTTCGGGCTCTTCAGTACAAATGGCTTTACAAGATAAAGCATTCCGTAAAGGGACAACCAGACACCTATAAGGCACGACTAGTGGGAAAAGGTTTCACTCAAGTGCAAGGATTGCATTATGATGAAATGTTTGCACCCGTAGTCATGCTGCGTTCCATTCGGATAATCTTAGCGATTGCCGCTTTTCATGACTATGAAATTTGGCAGATGGACGAGAAAACCGCCTTCTTAAATGGTTATTTGGAGGAGGAGTTGTACATGGTACATCCCGAAGGTTTCATTGACCCTCAGAATCCTAAGAAAGTGTGCATGCTTAAGCGTTCCATTTATGGACTTAAGCAAATTTCTCGGAGTTGGAATCATCGTTTCGACCAAGTCATAAAAGAGAATGGTTTCACTCGATCGGTTGAGGAACCATGCTTATATATCAAGTCGAGTGGGAGTAAAATCGTTTTCTTGATATTGTACGTCGATGACATACTTTTGATAGGGAATGATATTCCTCTCTTATCTTCGGTTAAGGTATGGTTAAAGAACCATTTCCAGATGAAAGATCTGGGCGAGGCACAGCGCATATTGAGAATCCGTATCTACAGAGATAGATCACGACGGATGTTATCACTTAGTCAGGAGTCTTATATAGATAAGATTCTTGAAAGGTTCAGCATGACCAACTCCAAGAAGGGGTATCTTCGAAGGACGTCTGGGATGCATTTGAGTAAAGCTCAGGCACCCAAGACATCTGAAGAGGTCGAGCGCATGAGTCGAATTCCTTATGCATCAGCTATAGGATCGATCATGTATGCCATGATATGCACATGTCCAGACGTGGCATATGCTTTGAGTATGACCAGTCGGTACCAAGGCAATCCAGGTGAAACACACTGGATGGCTGTAAAAAATATCCTTAAGTACCTATGGAGGACTAAGGATTGGGTATTGACTTATGGAGGAGAGACTGAGCTTTGCGCAACCGGTTACGCAGATGCTAGCTCCCAAACGGATCGGGATGACTTGAAATCTCAGTCTGGATTCGTATTTACTCTTAGTGTTATAGCAGATTCTACGACTGAGTCCGAGTACTATGCCGCTTCAGAGGCTGCAAAGGAAGCTATATGGATGCGTCAATTTTTACAAGGACTTGCCATAGTTCCTAGTTCGAATGACCCGATCACCATCTATTGTGATATTAGTGGTGCCATCTTCCAGGCTAAGGAGTCTAGGTCTAGCAACAAATCTAGACATGTATTTCGGAAGGCTCACATGATCAGAGATTACGTGGAGCAAAAGGAGATAGTGATAGACAAGATTGCTACGGATGATAACATAGCAGATCCTCTCACTAAACCGTTAAGACACGATAAGCATGTAGGGCACGTTACTTCCATGGGAATTAAACGTGTTCCTGAGTTGTATTAGCTGTTTGTATGAATTAGATACATCTTTTTCATATACTAATAATAACTTCATCGTATTGTTTTCATATTTTGTTTTTCATGTGGATTGTATGGACAACATTGAACACCACAAAGTGAACTGAATAACATTATATGTGTTTTGGTCCGTAATCGCCTACATGAGCTGATAACTCTGGCTATTATATTGTTGAGTCGATTGATGGTGGGTTCAACGAGCCATAAGTCAAACTGTTGACTGATCGATCACAAATACGAGTTATAAGGATACCTCGTAGGACATTGTAATTCGTGACGACGTTATGGAGTCCTAAATGTTTAACAACATTCGGTGCCAGGTCGTGGCTTGGACGTCCATAGTGTTCCTAGAGTCGATTCTTTTGACTATCGACTGTCTCTTGAGATTAAGGCAGTTTTTGGGTGACTTTGGTTTCTTTCTCACGGTCGACCGTAACAGGAGGCCAAGCAGATTTTTACTGGGTCATTTCATACTGTGCTTACATCTGCAGGATTCGAGTTGAGGAAAATATCCAACCCTTTACCAGGTTTTATTATTTCTCAGGGCCACTCGAGGAGTAGTAACTGAAATGCATGGCCATGCTCGAATAATGATTCGTTTATCAGCTGAGTTACTCTCTAGTCGGGAAAACCACTCTTTATACTGATCACTTGTAAAATACGACCTTTGTGAATGCGGACTTTGCAAATAGTTTTACATTGAGTGGGAGAAATTTAAGGATATGATAATCGGTTATCGCACATACACTTGTAAGAACAAGTGGGAGATTATTGGAGCTAGTGTCCTCCACAGTTAGTGTGATAAAAGCTAAGGTTCACAGGGTATACTTTGTATTATAATCAGTTGATTAACGTTTATCGATAACGGTTGGCTTGCTAGATAAGTTTGACGTAATTGTCATACAGATGGCGGTGATCAACTGATCCCTAAAAGTCTCACCTAAAGGATGTGTTTGGGAGATGTGACTATTTGAGAAAATAATCATATTGATGCCTTATTAAATGACTAAAAGGTTAGTCGATGTATTTGACTAAAAAGTTAGTCAATGTGATGATGATACGATTATTTAATAACGATTAAATAATGTTAGCTGGTAATTGAATATAAAATGTTATATTTAATCAATGTATATAATGTTGGTCTAAACTAAATGTAAACTGTTATATTTAAGTTGGCGGATATGTATTACACGATATTATTATAGTGTATTGGTCCGGCATTACTCGGTTTATGTGACGGTCCATTACTAGTAATAATTAGAATACATATTACAATATGTACATATTAAATGAGATATGCTAACTACCTAATATAGGTTGAGAGATATTAGGAAACTAGGTTTTATTTTATTTCTTTGCTCTTGCTATCTCACGACACAAGGGAGTATTAAGAGGAAGAAAAAAAAACCCTAATTACTACTAATTCTCACGGCACATATAGGGAGAAAAAAAAGTTTTTCTACTAACCCTAATTGACTCCAATTGTGACGGCACAAGGGTGAAAAGAGAAGGAAAAATTCTTATTTTTAACTCTCTCATTCATCTTCATATTCATCATCAATATACACACAAAATTAGAAGTAATTTTGGGTATTCGTTCTAGCACGACGAAGGCATTTCTTGAACCATCTTGGGTGTTACGATTAGGAGAATACCTACTTTGGTATTTGTTCTTAGGCCTTTTTCTAGGACCGAAGGTTATTTCTTAATCTTTTGTTTATATTATGCAATTTCATTTATGACTAGAAATTCATATAGTTATAATTTCATTATAATCCGAAATTTCTAAAGGGATGTAAACCGTTATTTCCCACATAACTTTCTTCAACGATTTCTTGAAATTTCAAGAATGTGAGCTTGTGTCTCGGTTTTCGGGGTCCTATCTACCCCATCGAGGTAATTCAATTCTATGGTTCCGTCGCTTTGAAATCTGGAGTACGTCGTTTTTGGTTAACGACTTTTGTACTCTGTTTTTGGTTCCTGATGATGGAGCCAAAATAGACCCGAGTACGTCGTGGGAAGAGCTGTCGGATACGGCTAAACTGGATGTTAAGCGTTATTTTGACGATAGGGATACGTTGTCGGGGTTGACCGTTCTCTCAAGGATTATTTTTATCTCACTATTTGGCACCTCCGCTTGCCCGTTAGTTTGAGGATGGTATGCGGTGGAAACTTTGTGTACGACCCCATACTTCTTTAGAAGACCCCTAATCACCTTGTTGAAAAAATGGGTCCTCCTATCGCTAATGATAGCCTTGGGAAAACCAAAACGAGTGAAGATATTTCCTTGAATATAAGAGATAACAGTTTTAGCATTATCTTTTTTTATGGGGATTGCTTCCACCCACTTTGACACATAGTCTACTCCCACGAGAATGTAGAGGAAACCACAGGAATTAGGAAACGGGACCATGAAGTCAATACCCCAGACATTAAATATTTCACAAAAGAGCATTGGTTGCATATGCATAACATCTTTTCTTAATATCCCTCCCATTCTTTGACAACGATCACAATTCTTCACAAAATCAATTGCGTTTTGAACAAGTTGGGCCAATAGAAACCTGATTCCAAGACTTTTCTTGCGGTTCGTTGTGGTCTGAAATGGCCACCACAAGCATATTCGTGAAAAAATCTGCAATGCAAATATTCAGAAAACACAAGTAAGAGAGCAATTTAGCTAAGGTTTCACATAACTCAAACTGTTTTTGTTTTAAAGCCTGAAATGTTAGAATTATAAGAACAGATAGTACTTAGCCAAAGCACATAGCCAATGGACTAAGGGATGAGAGCTTAATCCCAGCATTTACCAATTGATTATGTTCTCAAGTCCCAGTACTAAGCAAAGGACAATTCTAGCACACAGCCAAGAGGTTAACAGAAAACAAGTTTTAGTTTAGGGTTTTTACCTCAAATCTGATTTTCATTCATTAGGAATAGGCCTTATATAGGCAAAGGGGTTACATCTCCAACGTTCATCTAAATCTAAGGGCACAAATGGCTCTCAAAAGAGGACAATGTAACAGCTGCAATTCTTAAATAATTCTGAAATAAAGTAATAAAGCAGAAAAGTAGTTTCTAATAAGACAATCTTCCTTAACCTTTTGCTCAGGCTTGTTTAGGTGAAAGACTGGACTTCCTGACTTAGTATTGTGAGCCATATTAGAGTAGAATGGATCCCAAAAGCTTTGATGAAGGTCCCTCAAGCGGGTTTGTTTAAAAAAGGAAAGACTGACTTTGACAGTTGAACTACTACAAAAAAGGGCTGAATCTGGCCTGCTGAACTTGTTTCCTAAGCTAACTTTGGATGTGTGCATTTTCTGATGAAGAAATCCTGGACAAAGGTGTTGAGGACTCTCCCTAGGACCAAGATTGACTATTGGTTAGGTTTCTTTACGTGTGGAAGACCCCCTTGGACCCTGCCCAAGTGGACTGTGTCTGCCCAGGTGCATTTGGGTTGCTTTTGTTGCTGTGGCTGGGATAGTTGTTGTTGTAACTTGGATAATTGATGGTTGGACTATATAGAACATTGTTATAGCTTTTGTTGGATATATTTCATAGTTTTGATAATGACATGTATATACTTGATAATGTGCTTTAATTGATATATCACATGCATGTAATTGCGTGCTTTAGTCTTATCATAGCTAACAACAATTACAAGAAAAGAGATCAAAGTTATAGGAGCTTAAGGCATAACTTTGAAGATTTCTTTGAGACAAAGTTATAGGAGCTTGAGGTATAACTTTGGAAGTTCATATGCAAAGTTATAGCTACCTTGGTTATAACATTGAAGAAACAATTCAAGCAAGATCTACTTCAAATAACACAAGACTCAAGATGGAGGGTATTTGTGATCAAGATGAAGAGATGATCCATATACTGAAGATCTTTGTGAAGATTAGTTAGTATTGGTCGTCATTCGGTAACTAATTCATTAGAGTGATTTTTATGTAAGTGAAGTTATGACTCACTTATAACTTTACATATTAAGTTCAAAGTTATAGCTTTGACCTATAAATTTGGATGATAAAGTTGACGCATGATTTTGGAAATAAATCTTTTAAATGTTTTCAAAAAGAGAAAGAGTATTTTTATATTTATTAAAAGTTTTAATAGATGATGTATTTATGAGATTCTATTGGTAAGTAATACAACTTATGAGTTGTAATGCTACCTAGGGTTTCTAATACATTCTATCTCAATTTGTTGTTAACCTAATAAGCCCACCTAGTGATTGTGCCACCTAGGGTTTCGTGAAACCTAGGGTTTGTGCCTCCTATGGTTGCGTGTGCTCATAGGCAAACACCTAGGGCTGCGTGATGATGAGGAAATGGGCCTCTATGGCACGTTTCCTTGTTTACATCAACCTAGGATTCTAATAATATCTTTACAACAATATTTTGAGATATTGAAGATAAATATATTTCTTAAAAAGAAAGTTAGGGTTTTAGATTTCATATCTCCTATGCTTCTACTATAAATACGCCATCCATCTCAATCATTCAACAACGACTTTTACACACATTGAGAGAATTTTTACAAATTGTTTTTAAAATAAACTTTGAGCAAAATATTTATTATTTTTTTTGTTTGTTTTTACGAAAAAATCGTGCATCAATTATTATCAATCACTTGCGTGAAATACGTTAGTGGATAATAGTACATCACAAAATCTTACTTATTCTTTAACGAGAATCCTTGTGAGTTATATTGTACTTTCTTATTAATGTAAGATAGTATAAAGTATTTAGCGATACTCACCTTGAATTATAATCATCGTTGATTATACGAGTGGTTTGATAATTTTTGTAATCCGTAGAAAGGTACTAATGATTATTAATCGAGAATAGTGGACGTAAGTTTCGATTTGTGAAACTGAACCACTTCAAAACATCTTGTGTCGTTCTTTATTTTCGTTATTTTCGTTACTTGCTCAAAACTTTGATTAATTAGTTACTTGATTTTAATCCATAAAATCAAGTAAATAATTACACATCATATAAAATGAATAAGTGGGGCTTGTTTTTAATAATCAATTCCCCCCTCTTTCGTATTCGATCAATAGACTCTGCAGCTTGTCATGTGGTTGATTGACTTGTTGATGTCTTGGGGGTTCCCTTGATTGCTCTGAACTCCTTTTGCAACCTCCGCTTCTTGAAGAGGATTTGCCCTCAAATCTTCAACATCTTCAGTTTCTCCATAGGAAAGACTCAGATCTCCAACATTGAATGTGCCATGGACTCCATAGCTGCCTGGCAGATTTACCTTATAAGCATTGGGACCCAGCTTCTCAAGTACTTCAAATGGTCCATACGCCCTTGGCATGGGTTTGTTCCTCCTCTTGTATGTAAATCTTTCCTTTCTCAAGTGCAGCTATACAAGGTCTCCTGCCTTGAACTCCTTTGCTTTCTTAGGCCCCTTGGACCTAGCATTGTACAACTCAGTGGACTTCTCAATTTTTTTCTTGACCTGCTCCTGCTCCTGAATCTGCATAATCTGTTCAACTCTTTTATTTGCATCATAGTTTTATTTGTTTCCTTTGACTGGAGCCAGGTCTGTGGGCATGAGAGGGTTAGTACCATAAACATCTTCAAAAGAACTTTTACCTATGCTGGTTGAGGGGGCTTTGATTAAGGCAAACTGAGCTTGTGCCAGCTTGATATCCCAGTCCTTCAGGGACTTAGAAATAATGCTCCTTAAGATTATTCCCAAGGTCCTGTTAGTGACTTCAGTCTGACCATCAGTTTGGGGATGGTGTGAAGTGCTAAACAGCAACCTGGTCTTCAACAGTATCCATGAAGTCCTCCAGAAATGGCTTATGAATTTTGTCCCTATCTGATATAATGCTCCTACAAACCCCATAAAACATGACAACCTCCCTGAAATAGAACTCAGCCACACCCATTGCATCCTCAGTCTTCTTACATGTAATGAAATGTGACATCTTATTGAACCTGTCCACAACCACCATGATAGAATCCTTCCCTCTCTTTGTTCTTTGTAGTGCCACAATGAAATCCATGTTGAGGTCTTCCCCTGGTCTGTTTGGGACTTAAAGTGGTGTATAAGGACCAGCTTGGAAGTAGGATTTAGGCAGCTGACATGACCTGCAACTCCTGATAGCATTCTGCACATCACTGAGCATATTGGGACAGTATAACTGACCCTGCAAGATATCATAGGTCTTTTGTACCCCAAAGTGACCAGCAAGGCCATTGGAGTGCACTTCATTCACCAGCAACCCTCTGTAGATCCCCCTAGGCACACATAGCTTGTTCCCATGAAATAGGTAGCTCTCCTGAGCTGTGTACCCACTGTAACACCCGCAAATGTACCCTATTTTTATAGTAAAATATTTTACGGATACTTTTCAGCGAATTTTAGTTTTATTTTGGAATTTAATTTTTCGAGTCGAATTTAGAATTTCCGAGTTCGTATTTGGATGTTTCGCGAGATTTCAGGTAAATCCCGTCTTAAGTCGTATTTGACTTTCGTTGACTTTTTCCCTCATATACTCCCTCCGAAACCCTAACTCCCTCACACAAACACAACACATGTAACACCCCACATTTGTTGAAGAGGTCCATTGATAAGTTTAAATGACTAGTGCTTAAAGGGTTTGAAAGTACTACTCATATCAACAAAGTGCATTTTCTTTTCTGGTCATCCATGCAAAAGAACTCAGAAGTTAAGCGTGCTTGACTGAGAGTAGTCTTAGGATGGGTGACCTCCTGGGAAGGTTCCCGGGATGTGCATGAGTGAGGACAAAATGCGCTGGAAAGGACCCGTGTTGATCTGTGGGCCATGTACACAGCCTGGAGAGCTATCATGAGTGACCCCTCCCGACCCAAGGTTTGGGCCGGGGTGTTACAAATGGTATCAGAGCAACCCTGCGACCGTGCGGTGATGGAGGCAGTTGTTATACGCTCCATTGTGATCACCCACCTAGCGGGGGAGGATTCTGGGTTAGCGGTTATGCTCCCAGGCGCAACGAGGACGTTGCGTTCTTCAAGTGGGGGTGATTGTAACACCCCACGTTTGTTGAAGAGGTCCATTGATAAGGCTTAAATGACTAGTGCTTAAAGGGTTTGAAAGTACTACTCATATCAACAAAGTGCACTTTCTTTTCTGGTCATCCATGCAAAAGAACTCAAAAGTTAAGCGTGCTTTACTGAGAGTAGTCTTGGGATGGGTGACCTCCTGGGAAGGTTCCCGGGATGTGCATGAGTGAGGACAAAATGCGCTGGAAAGGACCCGTGTTGATCTGTGGGCCATGTACACAGCCTGGAGAGCTATCATGAGTGACCGCTCCCGACCCAAGGTTTGGGCCGGGGTGTTACAAATTTGGTATCAGAGTCTCTTTTACCTTGTGGTTGTTAGCGGTCTTGTTTCCCTAATTATAAATATTTTGATGGTGGTTTCCAATAAGAGTTTTAATGGAGCTAAGAAGATTAGAGTTCGTAAGGAATCTTTCATGGGTTGTTAGTTATGGAGTTTACCGTACCGATGGACCTTTGAAGATTGTAATTGAATATGAATAGTTGGGAGTTGTTACTCGATGTGTCGTACTTATGAAATATTTTGGTAGGAATCCGATGATTGAAAATGTTGAGGATATATTGCACTCTCTTGAGGACTAGATTCTGTTGCAGTTAGTATTGTCGAGTTACAATCGACATTAGAATTTTCATAGAGGGAAGATAGTATTGGGGGTCATCCTTCTTTCTTCTTTCTTCTTTCCTTCTTTCTTTCTTCTTTCTATTCGATTTATTCTTTCGAATATTCCGTTCCTTCTATCGATTATCATTTCTCTTAGATAGATTACTATAAGCTTTAGTTAGAAATTTTAGGCATAGATAATAGAGTTATTACCGTTACTATGAAATTTTCGAACTAAAAGCTTTTGGAAATGTTTTATGATTTCAAGTATTTTACCGTCAAGGAGTGTTGAGACTGGTTATTGGAGACGTTCGATAACTAGTTTTCCCATTTATTGATGCGAAAATGTATCTTTTAAGTCTTTGACTTGGGACGTCGATGTTCTTAAACTGCAGATGAGAACT